>CM060343.1:27504099-27506599 GCA_030674155.1 Stramonita haemastoma
GCCTGGAGAAAAAAAAATAAGAAAAGTAAAAGAGTAAATGATTGAATAAATAAAAGAAAGAAATAAAGAAAAGAAAGAAAGAAGAGAAAGAAAGAAAGAAAAAAAGGGAAGGAAGAGGAAGGAAGGAAGGAAGAGAAAGAAAGAAAGAAAGGAAGGAAGGAAGGAAGAAGGAAGGAAGGAAGAAGGAAGGAGGAAGGAAGGAAGAAGAAAGAAAGAAAGAAAGAAAGAAGAAAGAAAGAAAGAAAGAAAAGAAAGAAAGAAGAAAAAGAAGAAAAGAAAGAAGATAAAAAAGAAAAAAAAGAAAGAAGAAGAAAGAGAAAACGAAAGAAGAAAAACAAAAGAAAGGAAAAAAACAAAGAAAGGCTTTTTTTAAAATTAGGAAGGAAGAAAGAAAGAAACAGTAGAAAGACAATAGACAAAAATGCCACAAGAACGGAAAAAAGTAGTAGATCTAGGAAAACAAAAATAAACAAAGACAGACAGACAAAAAAAGAAAAGACATAAAAAATTTATTTTTTTAAATGAATAAAATTATTGCAAAAGGAAACAAACAAACAAGCAACAACAACAGCAACAGCAGCATCCACAACAACATCAACAACAAAACATATAAACAAACCTTTGAAGAAAATACCGATTTGTCAGAAAAATGAAAAGAAACACATAGGTCGGAATGACATTTCAAGAAACTCTTGTCTATAACAATTTTTATTCACAGCCGTGTTCTTTTTCTGTCGGACTGATTTTTCAGCGAGTTGCACATGTCTGCAATTGTCCTAGGGCGTATCGGCCTATCCCAATTTAACATTAAGTGTTTCTTCAGGATGTACGTTCATGCGTGCTGCCAACCAGAGATGGGTGTACGTGTGTGTGTGGTGTGTGTGTATGTGTGTGTGTGTGTGTGTGTGTGTGTTTTGTGTGTGTGTGTGTGTGTGTGTGTGTGTGTGTTGTGTGTGTGTGTGTGTGTGTGTGTGTGTGTGTGTGTGTGTGTGTTGTTGTGTTGTGTGTTTGTGTTGTTGTGTGTGGTTGTGTGTTTGTTGGGTGATGTGTTGTTGTGTGTGTGTGTGTGTGTGGTGTGTGTGTGTGTGTGTGTGTGTGTGTGTGTGTGTGTGTGTGTGTGTTGTGTGTTGTGTGTGTGTGTGTGTGTGTGTTGTGTTGTTGTGTGTGTGTGTGTGTGTGTGTGTGTGTGTGTGTGTGTGTGTGTGTGTTTGGTGTGTGTGTGTGTGTGTGTGTGTGTGGTTTGTGTGTGTGTGGTGTGTGTGTGTAACTCTGGTGTTGTGGTGTGTTTTGTGTGTGTGTGTGTGTGTTGTGTGTGTGTGTGTTGTGTGTGTGTGTGTGTGTGTGTGTGTGATGTGTGTGTGTGTGTGTTGGTGTGTGTGTTTTGGTGTGTGTGTAAGTGTGTGTTGTGTGTTGTGTGGTTGTGTAATTGTTGTGTGTGGTGTGTGTGTGTGTGTTAGTGTGTGTGTGTGTGTGCATTGTGTGTGTGTGTGTGTGTGTTTGGTGTGTGTGTGTGTGTGTGTGTTGGTGTTGTGTGTGTGTAGTAGTGTGTGTGTGTAAGTGTGTGTGTGTGTCGTCTGAACATACATCCTCTAAAAAAAAGTAATTTCTGACTGGAGATGGGAGGTGATGAGATATAAGTGAATATAAATTGACGGAATGATACCAGGAAAACAAACACATCTTATCATGAAACATTCCTTGCAATGCACTTAAAAAGAAGTCAACAGAAAAAAAGGTAAAATTGGGGTAACAACGCGTGCGCGCACGTGTGTATGTGTGTGTGTGTGTGTGTGTGTGTTTTAGTGTAGGTGGTGTGTGTGTGTGTGCGTATGTGTGTGTGTGTATGTGTGTGTGTGTGTGTGTGTGTGTGTGTGTGTGTGTGTGTGTGAAGTCAAGGCAAGTCAAGTCAAGTTACATTTTTATTTCCAGATGGTACATTGAATAAGCACAACAATTGCTTTTTTCATCGAGCAATCCATTGAAAAAAACAATTTAATATGCATATTTGAAAAAGGAAAAACCTGAAGATGGTATGTCGTACAAATCAAAAAGAAAAAAAAAAAATACATACCAAAAGAAGAAACTACACACACTACAACACACTACACCACACAAACACATACACACCACACACACACACACACACACACACTACATACATACACCCACACACACGCACACACACACACACACACACACACACACACACACACACACACAACACACACAACACAATGAGATAGACACAATCACACCACACCCAACAAGATGTGACAATACTTCAAAAAAATTACCCCAGTTAAAATTGTCCATAGATTTTACGTGTCATTGGCGAAGAATTGACTTGGTAGTAATGATTTACTTAACCTGTATAATTATGTATCCTGACTCCAGCCCAGTAGATGAGAAGCTCTACAACTAGTTGAAGAACCTATTGCAAACTAAATGTTTTAGCACGAGATTCAGACATCCAAATAAAAAATCAGAATGAAAAGTCAAA
>CM060343.1:27514099-27531599 GCA_030674155.1 Stramonita haemastoma
ATAAAGTCCACGCCCTTATCAGGGATATATCATAAAAATAAACAGCAACAAAAGAGAGGAAGAGATAATAGCAACGAAAAGAGAGAGAGAGAAATTGAGACACAGAGAAAAAGAGACAGAGAGAGAAAGAAAGAGAAAGAGAGAGAGAAAGAAAGAGAGAGAGAGTGAGAGACAGAGACAGAGACAGAGAGAGAGAGAGAAGAGAGAAGAGAGAGAGAGAGAGAGAGAGAGAGAGAGAGAGAGAGAGAGAGAGAGAGAGAGAGAGAAATAGACAGACAGACAGAAACAGACAGAAAGACAGAGAAAGAAAGAGACAGAGAGAAACAAAGACAGAGAGAGAGAGGCGGAAGAGAGAGAGAGATCGAAAGAGAGAGATATTGACAGAATTCCCTTGCCTAATCAAGGGATACATATATATTCAACAGCCTAAACTCAGCACATCATATTTTATTCAGCTGCTGAATCGAATTAATCACTCTACATCTTACGCACAGACACAGACCGTTGGAAACTTCTGTACAGAAAATCGAATGCATTTTCCTCAATGACCTCCCTTTACACCAAAGTTTTTTGGGTGGGAATTTTTTAACTGCAGCGCAACGGATAAAGAGAGAAAAAGAAAGAAAAAAGAAAGAAAAAAAGAAAAAAAAGAAAGAAAGAAAAAGAAAAGAAAGAAAGAAAGAAAGAAAGAAAGAAAGAAAGAAGAAAGAAAGAAAAAGAAAAGAAAAGAAAGAAAGAAAGAAAGAAAGAAAGAAAGAAAGAACAGAAAGAAAGAAAGAAAAAAAGAAAGAAAGAAAGACAGAAAATAAAAGAAATATGTAAAGAAAAGACAACAAGAAAGAAAGAAAGAAAGAAAGAAAAAACTAATGCATTAAAAAGGAAGGAAAGAAGAAAGGCAGAAAGAAAAGAAAAAAGAAAAAAGACAGAAAGAGAAAAATAAACAAAAAACGAATGATAAAAAAAAAAACAGGAAACAAAAACGACGGAAAGACAGAGATAAAGAAAGAAAGTTAGAAAGATGGAAAGAAAGAAAAAAAAGAAAAACAGAAAGAAAACAAGACAGAAAGAACGACCGAAAAAATAAAGAAAAGAAAAAAGAAACGAAAGAAAGAAAGAAAGAAACACAGAAAGAAGGACCGAAAAAATAAAGAAAAGAAAGGAAAAAAGAAAGAAAGAAAGAAACACAGATAGAAAGAAACAAAGAAAAATAAGACCAAAAAGTAGAACGAAAGAAAAAACAAAACGAAAAATGCAAAATCTAGACGATTTGAAAGAAAAAGTATAGAAAAAATCCGTCACCCATATAAGAAAAACCAAAGCAAAAATTTGAAATAGAAAAAGAAACAAAGACACACAAGTTTGTTGTTGTAGTTTAATTTAAAGTCTATTCACACTTGGTAATATTAGTAAAGACACACAAAACAGTGCATAAATGACGGAAATTAAAACTATAGAAATATTAGTAAAAAAGAAAAGAATAAAGATAAAACATTACAAAAGCCACAAGGGAAGAAAGAAAGAAACAAACAAGGAAAGAAGGAAAGAAAGAAAGAAATAAAGAGAGAAAGAAAAAAAGAAAGAATGAAAGAAAGAAAGAAAGAAAGAAAAAAAAAAAAAAAAGAAAAAGAAAGAAAGAAAGAAAAGACAAGACAAAAAAGAAAAGAAGGAAAGAAAAAAGAAGAAAGAAAGAAAGAAAGAAAGAAAGAAAGAAAGAAAGAAACAAGGAAAGAAAGAAAGAAAGTAAGAGGAAAAGAAAAGAAAAGAAAAAGAAAATAAATGAAAAGACAAGAAAAGACAAGACAAAAAAGAAAAGAAGGAAAGAAAGAAAGAAAAGACAAGAAAAGAAAAAGAAAAAAAAGAACGAAAAAAGAAAGAAAGAAGAAACAGAGAAAATGAAAAAAAAGGAAAGGAAGAATACAACAAGGAAAAAAAAAAGAAAAGAAAAGAAAAAGGTGGAAGAAAGACAAAAAGAATGAATTAAAACAGAAAAAAAGTCAGTATTAAGACCAAAAAAAAGTTTTTTTAAATAAAAAAGGCCCAAAAAAAAGGCGAGAAAGAGAGACAAAACTAAATAAAGCAGCACATAGAAAGGAAAACCAAAAAAATAAAGACAAGCAGATTAAACACACACACACACACACACACACACACACACACACACACACACACACACACACACACACACACACACACACACACACACACACACACACACACACACACAACACACACACACACACACACACACACACACACACACACACACACACACACACACACACACACACACACACACACATTCACCTTCGCAGAGTATTCAATCAGGCAGAGAAACCCTACAGTTCCAAAAGTTGTACACATGCTTCTACTTCTGGTGAAAAATCGAATCACGTTTCCCCCTCTGTATTGAACCCCCTGGGGGGTAAGCCGACTGTAAGGGGAGATAAAATCACTTCTATTTACAGAACTGGCTTAGAGAAGAAAAAAAAAAAAACTGTTTCAAGTTACAGCTTAGGGTTAAAAAGGCTATTTACAATTTTTTGTTTGAAATGTTTGATGGTGGTTTTCAGCTGGTGATTATGGTGATAGTTTTTTTTTCTTCTTCTTTTTTTCTGCTTTTCTTCGATTACTTCTTGTTCTTGATCTTCTTCTTCTTCTTCTTCTTCTTCTTCTTCTTCTTCTTCTTCTTCTTCTTCTTCTTTGCAATTCTTCGCAATTCTTCTTCGCAATTCTTCTTCGCAATTCTTCTTCGCAATTCTTCCTCTTCTTCTTCTTCTTCTTCTTCTTCTTCTTCTTCTTCTTCTTCTTCTTCTTCTTCTTCTTTTTCGCAATTTTTCTTTTTCGCAATTCTTCTTCTTCGCAATTCTTCTTCTTCGCAATTCTTCTTCTTCGCAATTCTTCTTCGCAATTCTTCTTCTTCTTCGCAATTCTTCATCTATCTCTTCTTCTTCGTCGTCGTCGTCGTCGTCGTCGTCGTCGTCGTCTCTTCTTCTTCTCCTCCTCCTTCTTCTTCTTCTTCTTCTTCTTCTTCTTCTTCTTCTTCTTCTTCTTCTTCTTCTTCTTCTTCTTCGCAATTCTTCGCAATTCTTCGCAATTCTTCGCAATTCTTCTTCTTCGCAATTCTTCTTCTTCTTCGCAATTCTTCTTCTTCTTCTTCTTCTTCTTCTTCTTCTTCTTCTTCTTCTTTCTTCTTCTTCTTCTTCGCAATTCTTCTTCGCAATTCTTCTTCGCAATTCTTCTTCTTCTTCTTCGCAATTCTTCTTCTTCTTCTTCGCAATTCTTCTTCTTCTTCTTCGCAATTCTTCTTCTTCGCAATTCTTCTTCTTAATTCTTCTTCGCATTTCTTCTTCGCAATTCTTCTTCTTCGCAATTCTTCTTCTTCTTCTTCGCAATTCTTCTTCTTCGCAATTCTTTTTCTTCGCAATTCTTCTTCGCAATTCTTCTTCGCAATTCTTCTTCTTCTTCTTCGCAATTTTTCTTGTTGTTGTTGTTGTTGTTGTTGTTGTTCTTCTTCTTCTTCTTCTTCTTCTTCTTCTTCTTCTTCTTCTTCTTCTTAGCAATTCTTCTTCGCAATTCTTCTTCGCAATTCTTCTTCTTCTTAGCAATTTTTCGCAATTCTTCTTCACAATTCTTCTTCGCAATTCTTCTTCGCAATTCTTCTTTGCTATTCTTCTTCTCCTTCACAATTCTTCGCAATTCTTCGCAGTTCTTCGTCTTCTTCGCAATCCTTCATCTTCTTCGCAATTCTTCTTCTTCGCAATTCTTCGTCTTCTTCGCAATTCTTCTTCTTCTTTGCAATTCTTCTTCTTGGCAATTCTTCTTCTTCATTGCAATTCTTTTTCTTCGCAATTCTTTTTCTTCTTTGCACCTCTTCTTCGCATTTTTTGTTCCTCTTCGCGACTCCTCTTTGCAATTCTTCTTCTTCCTTGCGTAAAGCTTAGGGAGGGGTTTCCTTGCCTAATCATGGGATACATAATTATTCAGCTGCCTAAAAACTGAGCACATCATTTTCCTTTCCGCATGGAAATCAATCATTCCTCTTCCTGTGTGTGCACTCCGTTCATATTTCCTTACAGAAAATCAAACAAACTTTTCATCGAGGCTTCCCTTTATAGCCCTATTACTTGGTGGACACTTTAACTGCTGGCAATGTACATGGGTATAAAAAAAAAATGAAGAAAGAAGGACTAACGAAAAGAAAGAACGAAAGAAATGGAAATATATTCAGAAAAAGTAGAAAGAAAAGAACAAGAGAAAAATAACAACTAGGTGTGACGAAAAGGCAATAAAATAAATCTCACAAATCTCTCAAAAGAAAAGCCTAGAGGAAAGAAGGTCAACAGTGTCACGATGAAAAGTGGAAAACTGAAGCAATCTCTTCAACAGAAGCAAAACACAAAGAAAAGAGACAACGTAGATAAAAACAGGAAATACAGAACAAAAGTATAAAAGCAAAAACAAAACAAAATTATTTTTTTTTAATCATGGAATGAAACAACAAAACAAAACTAAGGAAAATGAAAAAAACACAGAAGACCAAAAACAAAAACCAGAAACAAGGACTAACAAAGAAACAACAAATTACAACAAAACGAAAAAACCTAAGTGAAGGGATTTAGACAAGACAATTAACAAGGAAGGACCGAAACAAAATCCAGATATTAACAAAACCTGTACACTGCCACAAGCACTTTTTGTCCTTAAAATATTCACGTCCATAAGAGTTTCGGCTACCCTGAGGAGATGAAGAATGCCACAACTCTGGAAATGCCCTTAGGCACACCCAGCGCTGTCATTGTGTAGCATAGACATGTTGCTGCTTAGATGATGTATGCATGCTCTGAATAGAATCTTATTTGATGCATAATTATACGTGAGCAAGGGAGAGGGGTGGGGAATTTTTTCATGTCAGGCTGTGTGACCAAAGTGTGCTGGATTGCGACCAGCAGCAGAAAAAGTCATGGATAGTCTCTCTCTCTCTCTCTCTCTCTCTCTCTCTCTCTCTCTCTCTCTCTCTCTCTCTCTCTCTCTCTCTCTCTCTCTCTCTCTCTCTCTCTCTCTCTCTCTCTCTCTCTCTCTCCCCACCTCCCACTCCCCACTACTTCCGCTAATTTCCCTGTTTAGTGCCTTTATGGATATTGATAAGGTGTGCCTGTGTGTATTGGCGTATGGATGGGTGGGTGGGTAAGTGTACCTGTGTGTGTGGGGGGGGGGGGGGGTTGTGGTCTCTGTAGGGGGTGAACATATAGGTGGGTATACATGCAAGCAAATAGACATGTATAACTGACTACTGCCGTTTGACTCATCTACTCTCCCTCGCCGCTTTACCTTCCCTGACCCTAAAGAGGGTACGTACCCATTTGATGCTGGGTGAACTAGGGAAACTTAACTAAAACCAAGGTGCACAAAGGGTCACCCATCCACTTGGTAACCACACCCGATGCTGCTTAACCATAGCTAGAGGAAAGGGAGTGCTCTGACCCCTGAGCTAATCCGTTCCCTTAGAACAAAGCATTCAAACTCGAATAACCTTGCCGATAGCAGTAATAAAAAGACTAACCAGTGGAACTGAAATACAAAGAGAAACGGACTCAAACAGGCAGAAAATTAATGGAGACTGAAATAGTGAGAGAAAGAGAGACAGAGTGCAGGAGAAAGGGATATGCATTCAGTAGTAAAACCTGTGCACATCAGATTTCATTCAGCATGGAACTCGAATCAATTGCTCCCCTGCCTATGTATAGATCGGTTGTTGTTTTTTTTAATCTCTTCACTCTTCTGCACGGAAGAGGAAAAACATCGTCCACAATAACCTCCCTTTACACTAGTGGTCCAAAGCAGGCTTCGCTTTATTTGTTGGCAATGTGGTTACCATGTGGATGCGTGATCGTTTAGATGCCTTGGCTTCAGTACAATCCCCCAGTTCACCCAGCTGTCAATGGGTACCTGCCCTCTTTAGGGTCATGGAAGGTAAAGCAGCGAGGGAGAAAAGGTGAGCGCCGCCCTCCACATGCTGGCCCCTAGAGAAGCTGAGGTCTCTGATGCCCCGCTTTCCTACGACCACATAGGTTATGGGACACCTTTACCGTAACCCTTTAAAGTAGGTGTGTAAGAAGAAAGAAAGAAAAGAAAAGAAAGAAAAGAAGAAAGAAAGAAAGAATGAATGAATGAATGAATGAATGAATGAAAGAAAGAAAGAAAGAATGAAAGAAAGAAAGAAATGAAAGAATGAATGAATGAATGAATGAATGAATGAATGAATGAATGAAAGAAAGAAAGAAGGAAAGAAAGAAAGAAGGAAAGAAAGAAAGAAGAAGAAAAGAAGAAGGAAAAAGAAAGGAAAGAAAGAAAGAAGAAAGAAAGAAGGAAAGAAAGAAGAAGAAAGAAAGAAAGAAAGAAAGAAGAAAGAAAGAAGAAAGAAAGAAAGAAAGAAAGAAAGAAAGAAAGAAAGAAAAAAGAAAGAAAAGAAGAAGAGAAAGAAAGAAGAAAGAAAGAAAAAGAAGAAAGAAAGAAGAAAGAAAGAAAAGAAGAAGAAAGAAAGAAGAAAAAAGAAAGAAGAAGAAGAAAGAAAGAAAGAAAGAAAGAAAGAAAAAGAAAGAAAGAAAGAAGAAAGAAAGAAAGAAAGAAAGAAAGAAGAAAGAAAAGAAAGAAAGAGAAAGAAATAAAGAAAGAAACAAAGACAGACGACAGACAGACAGAGAGAGAAGAAAGAAAGAAGAAAGGAAGAAAGAAAGAAAGAAGGAAGAAAAGTGGATTAAAAAAAACCCACTGACAATAGGAGGAAAAAAAGAGAGATATAGGGGACAAGGAATATAGAGGAGATGGAGAGATGGAGAGAGAGAGAGAGGAGAGAGGAGAGAGAGAGAGAGAGAGAGAGAGAGAGAGAGAGAGAGAGAGAGAGAGAGAGAGAGGAGGAGAGAGAGAGAGAGAATGAATGATTGAATAAATGAATGAATAAATGAATGAATAATCTTATTTTTCAAAGGTTACCAAGTAAGTATTACATACTTTTTTTCTTGAGAGAGAGAATGAATGAATGAAAGAACGAATGAAAGAAAGAATGCATGAATGAAAGAATGAATGAATGAATGAAGTATTTTTGAATGAATAATTTTTGAATGAATAATTCTTATTTTTCAAGGGCAACAGAGTAAGTATTCACATACTTTTTTTCATCTGGCCCTTGCCCTAATTAGGGAATAGCAAAAATAAAAATTAAACAAATATAAAAAAGAGAGACAGACAGACAGACAGACAGACAGACGTTGGGGGGAACAGCTGGAAAGATAAAAACAAACGAATGAAATATAGAAAAAAGTTCGAAAAAATAGAAAAAGGAAAACATATAGACGAAGAAAGGAAAAAAAAAAAGAAAATGACAGACAGAAGAATACAAAAAGAAATAAGTAAAAATAAACAGAAGAAAAAAAAAAAGGAAAAAACAAGAAAAAAGAAAAGGAAAGCAAACGGATAGAAGAAAAAAACCAAAAACAAAAAGAAACTTCTGATACCGTGAATAAATAAATTATTACTCTTTCACGTATATCTATTCCCCACCCTCATTTTTCTGTTCCTTTGAAGTGCTAAAGGAGTTCAACAATAATGTCTAGGATTACCTTGAAGCAAATTTCGCTTTCTCATTGAAGTGAAGTCACTTCTGTCGCCGATATGATTCCTGTATGCTTTGAAGAGATTTGGTTTCATCTATCCCTGCGTGGGTGATGAAAAGCCAGATGGCTGAAATGGGTTGCGAAAATGGAGAGAATGGTGGGTGTGTGTGGCGAGGGTTGGGGGGATGGAAGGGGGGGGGGGGGAGAAGGGGGATTGATGCGATGGATGGTATATGTGTGTTCAAAAGCTGGGATTTTCTTTCTCATTGAAGCTATATTTTTTCTTTGTTTTGATGTTGTGTTGCTCATTAGCCATCTTTTTTTTATGTTTCTTGTGGAGTGTGTGTGTGTGTTCACGTGTGTGTGTGTGTGTGTGTGTGTGTGTGTGTGTGTGTGTGTGTGTGTGTGTGTGTGTGTGTGTGTGTGTGTGTGTGCGTGTGTATGTGTGTGTGTACTTGTGTGCGTGCGTACGCGTGTGCGTGTGTGTCTGTGTGTGCGTGTGTGTGTTTTATTTCCAGGATAATGGAATAAGCACTCCTTTGTTTTTATATCCAGTCCCTGTATGTATGCAGTTTTGTAAATCTTGTCATCCTTTCCCACTGTGTCCATTCACCTGGAGTTGTGCATGCTGTTCCATTGTGGCCAGACTGAAGATAGTGTATGCTGTTTTCTCTGGGGTTGATGGGCACCAGCCACTTTTGTGTCCAATTCTCAATCTTCCTCAGGGTTTCTCGCATCCTCACTGTGGATGTAGTTACCTGTTGCAAAGTACCAGACCAGGTTGTCTGCATATATTTCACCATAGATCCATGCTGGGATGTTGCCTAAGATGCCGTTCATGAAAATAAGGAAAAAACGTCGGGGAGAGAGTACACCACCCTGTGGAACACCTTCCTTTATTACTTTTTTTTTGTATTTTTTTTACCACTTTATGTCACAGCAGATTTCTCTGCATGAAATTTGGGCTGCTCTCCCCGGGGAGAGCGTGTCGCCACAGGTGCAGCACCTACCCATTATTTTTCTTTTTCCTGTCTGCAACTGTATTTGTTTCCCTATCTGAGTGTTGTTTTTTTCTACAGAATTTTGCCAAGGTCAACCCCCTTGTTGCCGTGGGTTCTGTTTCGTGAGTTAAATGTTGATGTGTAACACACTGGACCTCGGTTTATCTTCTCATCCGAAAAACTAGCGCTCAGACCACCACTCAGGGTCTAATGGATGGGGAAAAATTTCCGGGCCCAAACGGGGTACGAACCACCGCACACTCCGACCCGGACTTTTTGCTTTCTAGGCAAGGCGCGTTACCACCTAGGCCACCGATCCACTTTAAAAATTGAGTATCTTTTTCATTGGTCCTCTACCTGTTCTGGACTTTTCTGCTCCGCACCCAGTCTCTTCTGTTGTTAAGGTACTGGCTGATCCAGTTGTACATGTGGCCATGATCCCACGCTGATGCATCTTGAGTTTCAGGTCATTTTTCCAAACATTGTCAAACGCTTTTGTTAGTTCTCTACAGACTGCAATGGTATGCTTCTTGTTCTTGGAGTGCGTCTTCAATTTCTTGAGCAACATCAGCAGCCTGGTCTTTGGTGGATTTGTGCTGTCTGAATCTAACCTGGCTGTAAGAGATGATCTCTTCCTTCTCCAGGTACCAGGTCAGTCTCTTGTTTCACAACCTCTCCATAAGCTTTCAACACAGCTGGTCAGACTTAGTGGCCTGTAGCTGTCTGCTTTGCTTTTTCTGTTCTCTTCTTGTAAATTGGGATCATTGTAGCATCTTTCTATGACTAAGGTACTGATGCTCTAGACCAGCTGGCACTAAAGCAGCATCTTCTTTGCTGATGGTGCCAGGTTTTGCAGCCTTACAATGGCAATGCGATCATTTCCCCGGTGGTTTCTCTCTTTTTGTATCCGTGTGAGTCCTGTGTCAAGATCATTCTCTGTTAAAGATTTTCTTTTTCATGATTTATTCTCCTGATTCTGCATTCCTGTAATGCTCCTGTAATTTCAGTATTTCTTCTTTCTGTCCTTTAGAATGTTGATATTGCTGATCTGCTTGAAGGTGATAATGAAGTTGTCAGTAGCCTGCTTGCCAGTGAAAGTTGCATCCTTAACTTCTAAGACTATGGAAGCTGTTGCAGGTTTTTCGTCGTCCATTACTTTTGTAAGCGTCTATAGTTTTGCTGCCTTCCTTGTCCATGTTCAGGTCTTCTGTTTTTATCTCCTGCTGTTTCTTGCTGCTTGAATGAAGGCTTTCTTATAGGAAGCTGTCTGTTCCTTCAAGCTGATATTGTTTTGGGCTGCTGGTTTCTTTACAGCCTTGTCTCTTGCTGGGTAACTTGGTCTCCCAGGTGCTGAAGTGCTTCAGTCCAGTATGGTCTATAATCTTTTCTGGCTCCTCGTGGGATGGTTTCTGCAGCTGTCTTTAAGTACTGCAGCATTGAAAACTTTGGCTGTAAATACCAAAAAATCAATGGTAATGTCAGCAGCAGCAACAATAACAAGACAATACAAACACACAGACAGAAGGAGACAGAAATGGCAATTGACGAATCAGGGAGAGAGAGAGAGAGAGAGAGAGAGAGAGAGAGAGAGAGAGAGAGAGAGAGAGAGAGAGAGAGAGAGAGAGAGAGAGAGAGAGAGGAGAGAGACAGACAGACAGACAGACAGACAGACAGACAGACAGACAGAGACAGAGAACGGCAGAGACAGAGAGCGGGGTAATAGACAGATCCCTTTCTAATGAAGGGATACATATTCAACAGCTCAAGCTGTGCCACATCACACGGCATTCACCATGGAAACCCAATCAATTACTCCCCCTTCCTACCTACAGACCTTTTCAGATCTTCTGTACAGAAGAGTGCATACATTTCCTTAATGACCTCCCTTTACACTAATGGTCCCAAGGGACACTTATCCTCGGCAATAGAAATGGTGCAAGAAAGCAGAACATAGATGCGCGCGGGTGGGGGGGGGGGATGGAGGGAAGAGGGTGAAGAAAGATTGAAAAAATAAAAGATAAAAAGAAATCGAAGAAAGAAAGGAGAGAAAGAATGGGAGAGAGAGACACAGAGAGAGAGAGAGAGAGAGAGAGAGAGAGAGAGAGAGAGAGAGAGAGAGAGAGAGAGAGAGAGAGAGAGAGAGAGAGAGGAGAGGGAGAGGGTGGGGGGTGGAGGGTGAGGAGAGGGTCAAAAGTGTGGTTTATCAAGAGAGAGAAAAAAGAGACGGAAACCACTTGCAAGAGAAGAAAGAGGAAAGGAAAAAAAACAAAAATAACAGATAGAAAAAAAGAAAGAAAGAAAGAAGAACGGATGAAATAAGAAAAGAAAGGACAAAAACATAAAGAAAGAAAGAGAAACGATGTAACAAAGGCATGGATGAATAAATGAATGAATAATTTAACGAATGATTGAATGAATGATGAATGAATGAACGAATGAATGAATGATGAATGAATGAATGAATGAATAAATGAATGAATGAATGAATGAATGAATGATTGATTGATTGATTGAATGAATGATTGAATGATTGGATAAATAAATAGATGAATAAATGAATGAATAAATGAAGCTAAAAACGCAAAAGTGCAAGAAAACAGAAAAAAAGGGAAGAAAAAACCAAAAGAGACACATTAAAATAACAACAAAGCCATACATATAAAAGAATATGAATAAAAGCCTAATATCAACAGTAAAGAATCAATGAAGAAAAATTGAATAACCAGAATAACTAGAAAAACATTTACATATGAAATATTTAAAAAAACGGAGAGCTCCCCCCCCCCCCCCCAAAAAAAAAATAATAATAATAAAGTATAACAGACACACAGACACACATAAAAAACGAAATACGAACAAAAAAGGAAATGCAAGTATAGAGTTAAGTATTGAGGAAGAAAGAAAAGAACAAGAAAAAGAAAAAGGAAAAACAACCCAAAAGTTAAAAATCTACACAACGAAAAAAAAAAAACACACACACACGTAAGAGTAACAACAACAACAACAAAAAACCTCAGGCCACCTTCTAATGCCCAAAGCATATTCCCCACACTTTATCTGCATTTTTTCCCCTTTTATGCTGAGCCTGATTAGATCAGACATAGCCTTGGTCTGCATTTTGTCCTGGAGGCTGGTTTCCAGCTCTCATTGAACCGTAGTCATTTTGATGCTTCGGTAATTCATGCATGCTTTAGACTTAGCATGTTCTTCAATATGTTGAAGAGGAGGAGGAGGTAAAGAAAAAATAAAAAGGGTGGTAGCATTCCCTATGTGCATAAAATGTGTGTGTGTGTGTGTGTGTGTGTGTGTGTGTGTGTGTGTGTGTGTGTGTGTGTGTGTGTGTGTGTGTGTGTGTGTGTGTGTGTGTTTCTGTTGTGTGTGTGTGTGTGTGTGTGTGTGTGTGTGTGTGTGTGTGTGTGTGTGTGTGTGTGTGTGTGTGTGTGTGTGCGTGTTGTGTTGTGTTGTGTTTTGTGTTGTGTTGTGTTGTGTTGTGTTGTGTTGTGTTTGTGTTGTGTTGTGAGTATGTGTGTGTGTCATTGATTTTTTGTGTGTTGTTGTTGTTGCTGTTGTTATGTATGATGTGTTTGTACTTAAGCGGACGTGCACAAGCGCGCGCGCACACACACATACACACACACATTCATGTATACTAGCGTACTAGAAAGAATGTATCATAGCAAGAAAAGTGCAGGGTTTCAATGAAATATAAACATTTAAAAGATAGCGAGTGTGTCAATATGCCATGGCTTGTTCAAATGCTTTGAATGAAAATAAATGCCTGTGTCGCTTTTATTCGATCGTTTGAGTAAACAATATGAATACCAGCTCATATTTTTTTGTTGTTTGGGAGGGGTTTTTTGGTAATCAATTGCCTAGCATATGTATACCAGATATTCATTAAAAGTGCCTTGAAAGTGAGTTTTTTTAATTCTTTTATTTCAAGGATAATGGAATAAGTACTCGTGTGTGTCGTTTTACATCGAGTCCTCCTGTGTATGCAGTTTTTTAATAAATTTTGTCATCAGTTTCCGCTGGCACACAATTGCCTACACTTCCGAAAAACGGAACCGGTTTTAATGTGAGCACAAGATGTTTTGCGTGCATTCGCACACGGGGCCTCTTTTTATAGTCTCATCAGAAGGATTTTTGAGGGGAATGGAGTCAACACTGATGTTAACTCCTGGGGGTAAATATTCCTTTGATCGGGATTTGAACCCGGGTCAGCAGATCTCGAGCGAATTGCGCACCGCTCTAACCAGCTAGGCTATCCCGTCCCCAAACAAGTATTGGTTTGTTTTAGAAGCCTTGTGTTGTGCTATGTCTTTGACGGCAACAATGATACAAAACATCAAAAGATTGTTCAAGCTACGCACATAAAACAAGGCAAAAACAGCCATAAGTGGGGATTGTCAAAATAGAGATCGAAAGTGATAGAGCGCAATTATCAGATATTTACTTTTCTAATCAAAGAATGCATATTCTCCGGTCTGCACTGTACACAGAACATTTCATCCAGGACGGAAATGGATGTAATCACTCTTCTCTCACTGCACAAACCTTTTGGATCTTCTGTAGAGAAGAGTTATTGTGTTTATCATAATGACCTTTCTTTACACAAATAATTCTAACTGGTCAGTTTAACTGTAGACAATCTAGGTGGTTTGAAAAAGACAGGAAAGAAAACAGAGACACAAACAGAAGTAAAGGCATCCGTCAGTCTCGGAAGACTATAGAGTTGCGCTCTAAGCTCTCTGGGAAGTAGGTATGAAGGTCAAGCTGTTACCCATGCAGCAAACCTCAGACCCCCCCACCCTCTCCGCACATTGCTGGAATGGTCCATTGGAAAGGCAATCGCCGGTATGAATGGTTCCAGTGCTGTCAAGGGAGCCACCAGAACGTTGCCATATACAGCCCCAAACCTCCTTGGGGACTCCAACTCCCCGATATTTCCCCAGGAATGGTATATAAACACCACACCTGTGTGCATGCTGCTTTCTTTTTATTTTGTTGTCATCTGCTCTTGATGGCACGCAATGGCCTGGTCTTCCAAAAGGCGGAACAGATTTTTAACGTGTGCGCAAAATGTCCTGCGTGCGTTTGCATATGACTATTTCTCCACTGTTGGGGTCATTGGGGGGTCACCCTCTAAAACTTTCCATTACACTTAAACAAAATATGTTTGAACCATTTATCATCACTCAATACATTTTACATATATCAAGGAAACAGTGCGAGCAGAAACAAGACCCAGAACAGAAAATTATGTTTATGAGAGAGAAATTTCTGGCGAAAATGGCCTAAAAATGGCGACGAAAAACCGGAACGCTTACCCCTACTCGCTTCTAAAGTTCACTACTGCAAAGATCGTAACCCCTAGTCAAAAATTCTTTCATAGAACTAAAGATTAAAGATGCATTGAAATACTCACGTAAAGAACTGGTGTTTTTAAATAGTTTTCTTGACAAACAAAGATTGTGAATTTCGGGTTTGTAGGTTACCAGCCACGTCACAGATCATGACCAACTTTTTGCTTTCAGCACCAAGTCAGCAGACGATAATTGCACAAAATTTGGTTACAAATCAATTATTTATCGAGCGAAAACTAATATCAAGCTGCAGTTTCATGCTTGAAATCAAATGAGTAAATGTAGTCTAAAAAAATCCGTTTTGCGTCACAGATCATATACACGTTACTGGCAGAATTGATGTGCTTAGCAAAATTATATCACACAGGGCAGTCCACTGTTTGCTGTTTGCCTCGATGAATTGTGGAATAGAACACGCGTCTGTGACGTTTTTCTGCGAATTTGACGGGGAGAAAGTGACGTATTAGGTAAAAATGAGTGATGTGTCACACCTTCTCTCTGCTGGAAGTGCACTGTTACTTGTGTGTGTGGAACAATAGTCTTGAGGACAAATCAGCAAAATAGTTATTTTTGGTAAGTGTACTTCTCTGAATTTGTAATGGATTAGGCAAATAATATGTTTATGCATGTTCTTGTGTCAGTATTCTTTGTTCTGTGAGTCTGTTGTGTTGATGTGGTTGACAAAAATGAGATGTGTGGAAATGTAAAAAGGAGTCATATGAAATGAAGGTTTGCTCTCATTTCATATTTCTTTACTGGCACCATCTGTTGAACTTTTCTTTACATTATCTTGCATATTTTATCCTATTCAGCGGTTGTACATTGGCCAATAAACATAAGAAGAGAAACAAAATCAGTTTGAAGATTGTTCGGTAACGTTGCCTCCATTCAGTCTGTGACGTCGTCGGGAAAGAGCAGACAGTGACAGGAGCTGTCAACACTGGCGAAATGACCTGTTGAACCCTTCCTCTTTCTCTACAGTCTACCATCCACGGCCACCACTTCTCTTTCTCCCCCCCCCCCCTCCCCCCCAATTATTACCTTGTTTTCGGCAGGTGCCTGTAAGTTGTCATGGTACCAGAGCTGTTAGCTCTTTCCAACCACCACTCCACCCATCTCTCTCTCTCTTCCCTGCCCCCCCCCCCCCCACTATGTCTCCACTCCCTCCCAACACACATACACACAATTCTCTGTCTCCCTCTGCGTGTGTGTGTGTGTTGTGTGTGTGTGTGTGTGTGTGTGTGTGTGTGTGTGTGTGTGTGTGTGTGTGTGTGTGTGTGTGTGTGTGTGTGTTTGTCTGTCTCTCTCTCTGTATCAGTCTGTCTGTCTCTCTCTCTGCTCACACACACACACACACACACACACACACACACACACATAAAGAAGAGTTTCTCTCTCTCTCTCTCTCTCTCTCTCTCCTCTCTCTCTCTCTCTCTCTCTCTCTCTCTCTCTCTCTCTCTCTCTCTCCTCTCTCTCTCTCTCTCTCTCTCTCTCTCTCACACACACACACACACACACACAAATGGGAGATTTTTAAATAGTGGACAAAACTTAAGAAATACTAACAGGAGTGCTCTTCATCAGCTTACATTGATTTATGCTTCTTGTACTGATGCCTGTGCCTTTCTGCTGTATTGTTTTGATTGAATACAATTTTGTGTGTGTGTGTGTGTGTGTGTGTGTGTTGTGACACATGATTTGTACCATTAAGGCTTACTTTCTAGTCTGCTAACTGTGTTGTTGTGTGTTCCCCAAGTGTAACCTTCTGGGGATCACCCAGAGAGTGCACTCTGACTCACTCATCCCACCTGGGAATCACTGTGAGATTGAAATTGCACACTGAATGAGCAGTTTGCATGTGTGACTGTTTCCATGTACCTCACCATATAAGCAGCAATACTGCAACTTCAGAGGAATTTTTCTCCTTTGATTACAGGAGAGTGCATGTTGTTATTAAGAGCTTGTCATGGCTGAAGGCAATCTCAAAACAACATTTTACAACATTACAACATTCTAGTGTAGGCCTTGGCAATTAGCTGACATCAATACCCCACACAGCTTTTGGCCTGGGCCAAACTCACTGCCTTACTAAACATAAACAAATTAAATTGTCTTTATCGATTAAAAAAAAAATTCCAGTCAGTTAATTATCTTTTTATATCTGAACTACTTGTTGATTTGTCTTGATTTTATTGCTTTTGTATGATTCATGTCAGTTCACCAGGTTTTATACATGAAGAAAGGTTTTGTTTTCTTTCTTTATATTTCTTTATTTTTCTGAACCATGTACACAAACAAATGAAAATTTTTATCATAATTCTTGTTAGTTACTGTTCATGACCATGTAATCATCAATTCTGTAATAAAAGTATTGTTGTACATCAACAGTTTGCTTTGTTTTTTATTCAAATGTCATAATTGGTGTCACATGTAATGTTACCACACAAACTTTAAAGGCCCATATCAGAGTTGTGTTTTGCACAATCTGTTTTCCATTCCATGGCTTTAATCTACATGCAATAACTAATGATGCTGAGGTATTCATTGAATACTGGTCCAGAATGTCTTGGCTGTGTGATATTGTCATGACCCCCTTGTAACATGCATTACAGTGTCACACTTATTGCCGGTACCTACTCCCATAATTAAAAAATTGTTTTTGGTTTCTTTGTGTCTAGTGGTTGGCACTAAGTAGTAACTTCACTTCTGAATACTGTTTGTTGTAAATACATGTTTTCATTTAAAGTTATAGGCACAACAGTGTCACAGTGAAATGCTGTTACATTTTTTGGAACATGTGACTTCATTTGCATATATCTGAAGATACGAACCACCTGCTGCTGTTTTGATAATGGCTACAAAATCTTTAACCATTTGGCTTTTCAAAATTAACAGAATAAAGCCTTTATCACAATATTTAGAAATTGAGCCATTTTCCTGTTTTTGTTGCCAACAGTGGAGAAATAGTCATATGCATACGGGGACTTGGTTTATAGTCTCATGGGAATGATTTTGACATTCAGTTCAAATTTTTCCTCACACTGGGAACAAAAGGCGAGGCTGAAAATCAAACCCAGAACCTCACTGTTTACTTGGTGACAGGCAAATGGCATAACCACCCTGCCACCCTCCTTCTTCATCAAGTGACAAAATGAAAAAGAGGAAAGAAAGGAATAGGAAACGGAGAAAAGAAGGCAGAAAATATCTAGAGGGAACAAACAAAAGAGGGGAAAAAAGAATGAAAGAAAAGAAAAGAAAAAAGAAAGAAAAAAAGAAAGAAAGAAAGAAAGAAAGAAAGAAAGAAAGAAAGAAAGAAAGAAAAATAAAAAGGAAGGAAGAAAGAAAAAGAAAAAAAGAAAAAAAGAAAAAAAGAAAAAAAGAAAGAATAAGCCAGGAAAAAAAAAAGAAACAAAGTAAGACGACAAAGAAAGAAAAGAAAAGTAAGAAGAGTAAGGAAAAAATACTCAGAAGATAAAAATCATTACAAAAATAACAACAATCAAAGTACACAATATACAGAAAA
>CM060343.1:27539099-27551599 GCA_030674155.1 Stramonita haemastoma
AATTTACTACCGAGAAAAAACTAATTTTTCAGTTCAAATAATTATGGGGATGGTCAGAATGTATCTCGTGATTTTTTTTTCGCAACATGATAGCATCAGTTACCACAGTCGTTTTTCATTCTATAGTGGGACTGTGGGAATGTGACTATTTTCTTCCCTTGGGCCCTGCATACTCCCTTCTCCTGGGTTCGAATCCCCTTCAAGGGGATTTCTCCCCCTCCCCCTCCCCTGGAATTAACATCAGTGCAGACACCATTCTCCCCAAAAGTCCTTCCGATGAAACTATAAACCGAGGTCCTGTGTGCGAACGCACGTAAAACATCTTGCGCACACGATAAATCCTCTTACACCTCTCGGAAAAACTTTTTTGAGAGGCGTAATATGATTTATTGTGTGCGCAAGATGTTTTACGTGCCATTGTGTGCCGGTGGGAATTGATGACAAAAATTACGAAGCCACATGTACTCGGGGAATACATGTAAAAAAAAAGTACATGAGTGCTTATTCTATCATCCTTCATATAAAAGAATAAATAAAAATCATCATATGAAAAATGTTATTACGAAAGGTTATCTGTCTTAATCACTCGGCAATATATATGTGTATAGCAAAAAGAAACAACAAAACAAACAATAATGACTAATGATTTTTTCATCGCCTACACAATTATCAACTTTCCAATCAGGTTCTTAATAAACTCATGGCTGGTTGGTGAAAAAATCATTCATTTATTTACAAATTCATCCCTGAAAAAAAATGTTGACAGTCCCATCCCAGATTACCTCTTAGCGTCCCTTCTACCACCACCACTCCCCCACCACCATCCCTCAACCCTTCTCCCCCTCCCCCCCCCCCCCCCCCCCCCCCATTTCAACATCGATGACGTAGGCTGGGCATTTTCATGTTTTTCGAAATGCACCGAAAGCTGACATGAATTATTACAGGATCTATAAACGTGCATGTCCGATCTTCTGCATGTTCATATACCCGGTACACGAAGGAAATTTTGGAATTGGCAGGTATGCACTTGAAGTTGACCTAGGAGTTTGCAAAAATCCAGGCCCTTAATTCACAAGACGCCGCCGAGATTCGAACCCAGACTTCATGGACCCATAGGACTGAAATCGAAAGGTCTTAACCACTAAGTCATTCGGATAAGACTATAAACCGAGGCCCCGTGTGCGAACGCACGCAAAACATCTTGCGCACACGTTAAAATCATGTTCCACCTTTCAGAATAACAGGCCATCGTGTGCCGGTAGGAGCGGATGACAATTTTTTTAAACCAGCATGCACACTGGTGTCGTGTTTAGACACCATACCTGAAGAAACATCGGGGAGTTGGAATCCTCAGGGCGGCTCGGGGCTGTATATAGCAACGTTCTGGTGGCTCCTGCGACGGTACTGGAACCATTCGTATCGGCGACTGCCTTTCCAATGGACCATTCCAGTGGCGTGGAGACGGGGGGTGGGTTTGTTGCATGGGTAGCTGTTTACCCTTCATATTTATTTACCCAGGCTTTGCGCTCTAAAGACTAGAGCGCAACTCCACAGTCTTCCGAGACTGATGGGTGCCTACTACTAACCACTAAGTTATAGCGTCCATGGCTTAATTCTGTTTTTTTCTTCTGTTCCAGTTGTCAACAGATCTTTCCATGACCAAATACACGTTCTCAGACCCCAACTCTCCAACCCTCGTGCCAACCATTCATAACATCATCGTCATGGAAAATTCTTCTAACACGTCGTATGTGGATAGCATGACGTCAGACAACACGTCATTGGAAGCCATGGTGACGCAACAGCCGGAAGGGAAATTCGGCAGCTTGGAAAAGTACCCGGAGTTTTGGGCAGCCTATTATCTCAACAAATATTACCTGAACATCATCGCTGCTTTCGGCTTTCCTGGGAATATTCTGAGGTAAGGTTGAGCGTTTAACCTTTCTGGCAACAGGTTTTGTAATTGGTGGCGGTTGTGGCGGTTTATGATGGTGATGGGGGGACTAATGACAGTGATCTTGGTGGTGACACTTGCAGTGATTATGGGGTGGGGGTAGGGTGGGGGGGTGCTGTGACAAGTGCAACTGCTGTTGCTGTTAATGCTGCTACCGCTACTAGTGTTATGATTATAACGGAGCAAGAGTTGTTTTTTATGTTTTTATTGTTGTTGCTTTGTTTATGTTGCTACAACTATAACTATAACAACTATAACTGTTGCCAATATAAAGTGATGCTGTTATTGATGCGACATTTGTTGCTTGTGCTGTTGTTGGTGTTTTTTTTTTTTTTTCTTTTTGCTGCAACTGATGCTGATATTGTTGCAAATTTATGATGCTGCACATGATAACATGATTATACTTTTTTCCTATTTTTGGTGTTGTTCTAATATTATCATCCTCTTTTATTTGTTCATTTTCATCCTCTTTTATTTGTTCACTATCATTCTTTTTTTCCTCTTTTTAATTTTTCACTCTGTGTTTCTTGTTTATGATTTTTGCTAAGCTTCTTTATTTTGATTTTTTTTTCATTCAGTTTCTTTCTTACCTTATCTCGTTTTTACTATTTTCTTTTCATTCTTACTTCTTTTTTAATATAGTTTCAACTTGTCTTTCTTCCGTTATTTTCTTTTGTCTTTTTCTCCATTTCTCCACACTTTTTTCCGTTTGTTTTCTTCCATTTTTTTTCTTCCCATCGTTTTGCCTCTTTAATTAAAAACCAACAATTATTATCTTCTTTCCTGCTGGTTGGTTCCTTGTTCAGTATTCATCATTTTTAGAATCTCGAGTTAAAAAGAAACATGTTTATGTCAAAAGTTACATGCGTAATTCAACTAACATCTAAGCCAAAAGAATCAAGCCGTGAAAAAGATGATGACAGAGATCAAGTATAAGAGAAAATGGGGAAGTCAAAAAAAGAGAAGATAAAGAAAAAAGGAAAGTAATTGTGGCGACGCGCTCTCCCCGGGGAGGGAGAGCAACCCGAATATCACGCAGAGGAATCTGCTGTGACATAAAAGTGGTATAAAATAAAATACAAATAAATTTACAAAAATAATGAGGACAGAAAGAAAGGCAAACAAAAATAACAAAAAAGTAAGACTTGATTGATACAACGCTCAGACAGCAACTATTTTGTCTGTGAAATGAGCAAAACTTCATTACAATGCCATTAAGAGCCTGACAAGTCAGAACCAGCCTAATAGACTTCGGCGTAGGAGAGAATTGCTATCTTTTAAGTCTTTCTGGGGTAATAAAAAGCAGAAATAAAGGACCAAGAAGGCAGAAAACAGACAAGAAGGAGGTGACAGAAGGAAAAGGGCAGAAACAAACTGAGGGATAGAAAAGAGGAAATTGCAAGCACAGAAATTTCCTAAAGATTGGGGATGCTATTTATAGTGTCAGGATTCCGGCATCCCCACAGAGAAAGACGAAAAGTAAGCAAAGTACATGTCAAAGAAAGAAAGAAAGAAAAAAGAAGAAAAGAAAGAAAAAAGAAAGAAAGAAAAAAAAGAAAGAAAGAAAGAAAAAAGAAAAAGAAACAATGTAAACGGAAAGTGGAAAAGACGAAGAAGAAAAAAAAAAAAGAAAAGAAGAAGAAGAAGAATTGCAGAGAACAAGAACTGCAAAGAAGAAGAAAAAGAATTGCAAAGAAGAAGAATTGCAAAGAGGAAGAAGAATTGCAAAGAGGAAGAAGAGGAAGTAGAAGAAGAAGAAGAAGAAGAAGAAGAAGAAGAAGAAGAAGAAGAAGAAGAAGAACAACAACAACAACAACAACAACAACAACAACAACAACAACAACAACAGCAACAACATGAAAAACAAGAAAACAAAATACACGAAAAAAAGAACAAGAGAGTATAAGTAACAACTGTAACAACATCAGTAAGGAAACCGGTAAAGACAACCAGAAGATAATCCCACACTGGACACTAACACATTGTTCATCTCTCTCTACTCCAATCCACACAGCCAAATGGCCAGAGGGCAGACAGACGTTCTGACCAATCTCTGGAAAAGAGATGACCTCTGCTGGTCAGCCTTACTCCTCAGCTCAGAGATTCTGCATGATCAATGCCTGCAGAGAGATGAGATTCGATTTTCTCCTCCCTTGAAATGAAATGTGCATGTTTCGCAGCCCTGAAATTGCCTGTCTGGGATTTACGTCTTTAAAAAAAAAAATGGCACAATGTATGTGTGTGTGTGCGTGTGTGGGGGGGGGGGTCGTGTGTAGTGTGTGTGTGTGTGTGTGTGTGTGTGTGTGTGTGTGTGTGTGGGTGTGTGTGTGTGTGTGTGTGTGTATGGTGTGTGTGTGGTGTGTGTGTGTGTGTGTGTGTTTTAATTTGTTTATCTATTTTTAAATTTAACTTATTTTTTTTATATCGAGAATAATGTAATAAGCATTATAATGCTTTTTTTTTTTTTTTTTTACATCCAGTCCATGTATGTATGAAGTTCTGTCAATTTTATCATCCATTCCCACAGCACACAATGGCTTACTCTTCTGAAAATCGGAACATAGTCTATCATGGTCGCAAGTCGTTCTGCGTGTGTTCGCACGTGGAGCCTCAATTCATATAGTCTCATCGGAAGGACTTTTGGGGGGAGTGAAGTCTGTATTGATGTTAAGGGGAAAAATCTCCCCCCGCGAGCACGAGCGCGCGCGCGGATGTGTGTGTGTGTGTGTGTGTGTGTGTGTGTGTGTGTGTGTGTGGTGTGTGTGTGTGTGTGTGTGTGTGCGCGCGCGCGCGCGCGTGAACGTGTGTCTGTCAGTCTTTGTGTTTGTTCCTATCTTTCAGTCTCAGTCTCTCTTTTCATTCCTCTCTCTCTCTCTCTCTCTCTCTCTCTCTCTCTCCTCTCTCTCTCTCTCTCTCCTCTCTCTCTCTCACTCTCGCTCTCTCTCTCTCTCTCTCTCTCTTCTCTCTCTCTCTCTCTCTCTCTCTCTCTCTCTCTCTCCTCTCTCTCTCTCTCTCTCTCTCTCTCTCTCTCTCTCTCTCTCCTCTCTCTCACTCGCTCTCTCTCTCTCTCTATCATATGTCACTCTGCCTGTTAGGCAGCCTGCCAAAGAGACCTCCCATGTAAGGAAAAATACATTCTTTTGTATTTCAATATCTCCAGTAACGTGGTAAGCAACTGAACGTGAAGGAAAAACCCTTCCCTGTAGAAGCATGAATCAGCCTTAAACCATAAACCAGCCCTAACACACTCTACAAGTTGAACTTAACAAGTTTCACTTTGAACGGACGAAAACAATCGAAGTGCAGTGTCGCCAAATCTTCGCATTAAAGGGATCTTCTTTCAGTCTAAATCTGGATACAGATTTGAAGTTAAAACGCAAACTAACTCGAATTGCCTCTAGTATGCTCAAATCTATCACCAGTGTTAAAGCCCTTTACCAATAATGGCGTTTTATGTCAGTTGCACTGTACAAAACACATTAATGTTTAAAAAGATGTTGCTCTTATTTAAGGTAGAAAAAAAAACGTATGTAAGTGCAGCAAATACCAAAGGAGGTGTACAGGTCAATTAGAAAGGGTACACCAGTGAGTAGTGCTAGAAGTTCAGGAATCCATTTTTGCTCAAAAGAAGTTTTTGCTCTCCTTTCTTCTAAACTCTCTAGATACTGAAAGAGAGATGATCATTGAAAATAGGCTAGAAGATGTAGGTCCAATATGCGGTGCACTTTTTTTTTGTTTTCGTGGAAAAATCCTTGGCAACAAGAAGAAGGCGCCTTTGGTATAATAATGTATTGTGTATGTTCTGTGTAAAACACCAAGGAGGAAGAAAATGAGGCAGACTATGGAAGATACGGAGGAACAATATCAGCGAATGGACAGGCCTAGAACTCAACCAAATTTTGAGAAAGGCAGAACAGAGAAAGAGGAATGGAGGGAACTGGTTGTCAAGTTTTCAGGGGTGCCCCCACGGTTACCAGACTAAGGGATATATAGATAAATAGATAGATAGATAGATAGATAGATAGATAGATAGGAATGTTACTGACATCTTGAAGGATTTTTTGTAACATAGGGTCAATAACCATGTGTAAAGTACTGTGACACCTGGGTACATTTCTGTTGTAATACAGCCTCATTGGAAACATTTTCCCCTTTCTCCATGACATTGGACAAGGCTGGTATGTCGTGTTCACTCTTAAGTCTTGACAGGGAACAAATGCTGCATTTTACTCAACTGTTATACTTTGTGCAAAACAAGAACCGTTCGTACAAACAATGCCGATTGGTTTTTATTGGATAACAGCACATACATAACCTTGCTATGATTGACGAGGAAATAAAACGATTGGAAAGTGGGATAGTGGATGCCATTATGGATCTCTATAGTGCGTTGATACTAGATGAAAGGAATCTAACTGCCATCGCCAGTGTTAATCTATCTCGGTCTCTTTAAGTCTGTCTCTGTCTGTCTGTCTGTCTCTATCTGTCTGTTTGTCTGTATGTCCATCTGCCTCTCTCTCCTCCTCTCTCCTCTCTCTCTCCCTCTCTCTTCTCTCTCTTCTCTCCTCTCTCTCTCTCTCTCTCTCTCTCTCTCTCTCCTCTCTCTCTCTCTCTCTCTCTCTCTCTCTCTCTCTCCTCTCTCTCTCTCTCTCTCTCTCTCTCTCTCTTCTCTCCTCTCTCTCTCCTCTCCTCTCTCTCTCTCCTCTCTCTCTCTCTCTCTCTCTCTCTCTCTCTCGCTCCTCCTCCTCCTCCTCGCTCCTCTCCTCTCTCTCTCTCTCTCTCTCTCCTCTCTCTCTCTCTCCTCTCTCTCTCTCCTCTCTCTCTCTCTCTCTCTCTCTCTCTCCTCTCTCTCTCTCTCTCTCTCTCTCTCTCTCTCTCTCTCTCTCTCTCTCTCTCTCTCTCTCTCTCTCTCCCCACACCCCCACCCACCACCCCCCTACCCCTACCCCTACCCCTACCCCCACTTTTCTCACTCTGATTCATCTTGTTTATTGTCTTCATTCATTTTTTCCATTCTGTATTGACGTTACAGTTTCAAGGACATAATTCGTGTTTCTAGTACGCTGTCGTCACTGTAAGAAACTGTGCTAGGGACTTTTCCCTTTTCATGTGACGGGAAATACCTGTGAAGACGGCACTTGATTTTAGTGGCCTGTCCAGCTAGCATAGAAGCGCTGACAGTCTACTTAAAACAGGCCGTTTTCTCTCAAGGTAAAGAGCAGTCAGGGTGCTGGTAAAGAAAGCAATAAAAATATGCCACCAAGAAGGAAATGGGCTAGAGCCTTGCTTCTGAAGAGAGAGACAGAGAGAGAAGAAGAGAGAGAGAGGAGGAGAGAGAGAGAGAGAGAGAGAGAGAGAGAGAGAGAGAGAGAGAGAGAGAGAGAGAGAGAGAGAGAGAGAGATTATGACAGTCAGATAGACAGACAGACAGACAGACAGAACAATATGTGAGAGAGAGACAGGTACATAGACAGAAAGACAGGTATTCCAGGAGAATAACGAGAGAGAGAGAGAGAAAGAGAGACAGACAGACAGCCCGACAGACAGACAGAACAGACAGAGACACAGAGACAGACAGACAGACAGAGACAGAAAGAGAGAGACAGAGAGATAGAGAGCAAATAACAGCCACACGTGTGCACCAAATCCAAGGCAATGGACTTCAATTGAATGACCAATACCTAAAAAAAATTCAGATTAGCTAAATCTCCTGTGGGCCCATGCAATTTGCAGTGGAGCTTTTTTAAGATCCTTAAGGAGGCTCCTCTCAACCTCCATAACACAAATCTAAAGAAAACATTGGAAAATTAACGCCTGATGATGATATTTCTCTATTGATGCTAAAATCGGTCAATGTCTTTGCAAAACATCAGTTTCAGATTGGGTTCGAATCCTGAAGGCTTAAACACACTTTTACAAGGAGTGAAATGAACTGTTTTAAATCTGACACATAGCTGGTGTTTCGTCTCTACCATTTTAATACCTATTGCCTGAGTAAGAGTCTTTTAGTAGAAAACACGCATTTAATTCATGTTAGGGATCTTAAGGCAACAAGAAATGTGTCCATATATCTTTTTATTGGAAAGAAAAACAGTTGTCTGAGATATTTAAAAAATGGTTACTTAGAATAAAATGAATTGCGCTGCGTTATGGTGGCGCAGTCTTTATGAAAAAAAACGTCCAGATATCACAGAAAGAATTTGCATTGGTGCATTCTTTCTGATTTTCATAGAATTACTACATTCTTTCTGGGTTTTGATGTAACACCAACACAATCGTTTCATTTATTGTTTCATATGGACATCAAAACAATCATTGCATTTTTTGTGTTTTTCATATGAACATGAACACAATCATTGCATCCTTTCTGTTTTTATATGAACATCAACACAATCATTGCATCCTTTCTGTTTTTTATATGAACATCAACACAATCATTGCATCCTTTCTGTTTTTTATATTCATGAACATCAACACAATCATTGCATCCTTTCTGTTTTTTTATATTCATGAACATCAACACAATCATTGCATCCTTTCTGTTTTTTATATGAACATCAACGCAATCATTGCATCCTTTCTGTTTTTCATACAAACATCAATACAATCATTGCATTTTTTCTGTTTTCCATACAAACATTAACACAATCATTGCATCCTTTCTGTTTTTCATACAAACATTAACACAATCATTGCATTCTTTCTGTTTTTTATATGAACATCAACACAATCATTGCATTCCTTCTCTTTCTTATATGAATACCAACACAATCATTACATTCTTTCGGGGGGGGGGGGGGGTATGTGAACACCAACCTAATTATTGCATTAAATTCTTCTGTATTTTCATATTCAGACAAACAAAATCATTGCATTCTCTCTGTTTTTATAATTATCAGCATAAACACAATCATTGTATTTTATCTTCTTTTCATATTATCACTGACACAATCATTGCATTTCTTCTGTATTTTCATATTTATACCAGCACAATCATCGGTTCAGAATGTATATGATCTCTCAGGTCATCTTACATGCACCATTTTGTTTCTGACTTCTGTTTTGTATGTATATATGCATAAGATTGATCTTCCTTCCTCTTTCCTTAATTTCTTTTACGTGTGTTTTATGTATGTGGGGACTGAATAGCTCAGTGGTCAGAGCGCTCGCTTTCCCTCCAGGCAGGTTAAGCAGCGTCGAGCGGGGTTGCCAACTGGATGGGTGACCGTTTGCGTGCCTTGGCTACAATACAGTTCCCCCATTTCACCCAGCTGTAAAAATGGGTACCTGCCATCTTTAGGGTCAGGGAAGGTAAAGCAGCGAGGGAGAGGAGATGGGCGCCGCCCTCAACATGCTGGCCCCTAGAGATGCTGAGGTCTCTGACGCCTCGCTCCCCTACGACCACCCAAGTTATGGGACACCTTTACCTTTTACCTTTATATGTATGTGATACATCACACTAATATATTTTGAAATTCATTGCTTGTGTAGAAAATGGGATAGAAATGGTCGTGGAATAGAAAACACACCTAAACTTAAATTGCAGTCTACATCTCTAGAGGAATGAGGGGTAGTTTTTTTTGCCCTCTCTCTCTCTCTCTCTCTCTCTCTCTCTCTCTCTCTCTCTCTCTTCTCTCTTCTCTCTCTCTCTCTCTCTCTTCTCTCTCTTCTCTCTCTCTCTCTCTCTCTCTCTCTCTCTCTCTCTCTCTCTCTCTCTCTTCTCTCTCTCTCTCTTCTCTCCATCTCTCTCTCCTTCCTCTTTATATCTCTCTCATTCTCCAACTCACTTCATTCTCTCTTTCTCCCAAGCCACTTCCTGTTTCTCTTAGTGTCTCTTCCTTGTTTAGTGTACATCTTCATTCTATCTTCATTCCTTGCTGCTTTTTTATGCACCTATCATCACTCATGTCTTTCTTTTATTATCTCAGAGATAGCAGTTGCAGAACTATGGGTGGATCGGTGGTCTAGAGGTAACGCGCCTGTCTAGAAACCGAAAAGTCCGGGTCGGAGTATGCGGTGGTTCGATTCCCTTTTGGGCCCAAAACTTTTCCCCCATTAGGACATGAGTGATGGTATGGGCGCTATTCTTTCGGATGAGACGATAAATCGAGGTCCTGTGTTTTACACATCATTATTTAGCGCACGTAAAAAATCCCACGGCAACAAGAGCGTTGTCCCTGGCAATTTTTTTTTTTGTAGAAAAAAAGCCACTCTGATAGGGACAAAACTTCAGTTGCAGACAGAAAAAAAAATAATAATAATGGATGGTGCTGCATTTGTGGCGACGCAGTCTCCCCAGAGAGATCAGCCCAAATTTCACGCAGAGAAATCTGCTGTGACATAAAGTGGTGATACATAACAAATGATTAATAAATAAATGGGCCATAAAATGTCTGCCCTGACTACCTGATGACTAAATGTCATGACGAATCAGAAATAGTATGTCTGGAGGTGACAGTCCTTCTTGAAGGTGGCATCAATTATCTGCCATTTATAGACACCCTGATGGCTCCCCTGCCTTAGTGTGGTGTACTGACTGACGTTTCAGAAAGGATGAGGAAGAGAGAATGATATATTGTTGTTGTGGTTGTGGTGGTTATGGTGAGTTTGTGGTGGAGATGGTGGTGGTTGATATTCTTCTTCTTTTATCTTCATTTTCTTCTTCGCAATTCTTCTTTTTCGTAATTATTTCTTCTTCTTCGAATTCTTCTTATTTTCTTCTTTTTCGAACTTCTTCTTCTTCTTCTTCTTCTTCTTCTTCTTTCTTCTCTTCTTCTTCTTCTTCTTCTTTCTTCTTCTTCTTCTTCTTCTTCATTTTCTATTATTTTTCTCAGTTCCTTCCTGACCTAACGTGTGTTGTTCCTCTTTATTTCTAGTTCTTCCCCTCTGCTTAACTACTACTATTTCCAAATTTAGAATAAAAAGTCTCGTGAAAGCAAAAAAAAATTCTTATAGTAGATCAAACTTTCAGAGCTTAGAACTCAATTACTTTGTCTCGTTTATTACGTCATGCAAATGAATGGGTTGTCTCTCTTGTGCTATACTCTGATTATCTGCAATGACCAGTCCATCATTATCAGGCTTATATGTTTGATTATATGGTCTGCACTGTTTCTGTATAGCTGATTTATGTCCCAGACTCATTAGCTAGTGAGGATGTGTTATTAGGTAGACTGCAGTTTATCTTCAGACAGATGTGATCAGATTTATTTGTGTGAATTTATGACTGACTGAGGTATTGCTGATTTGTGGGTGTTATTTTTTATAATTATTGTGATGGGTGCGAGATGATGTTTGAATACTATGTTGTGGTACTTCTCGTGATATTATGTTTATATGTTTATTGTTGCTGGGTTTTTTTTGTGGCTCATAACCCTCGTGATTTTTTCTGTTTCTGAGAAAATAAAGTATTGGAGTTTGGAATTTGTGATGGGAAGATAGATAAGGTAACAGGTTTTTATTGCTAATGTCTCTTAAGTATTCAGTTAGGGGGTTGAGTCTTGGAAACCAAGGGTATTTCATGTCAACATGCATACCCAACCCCTACTGCCTGATTCCATTTTAGATTGAACTATCAACCGACGTGTCATGCGAACCGACACAGAACATCTTGAGAATACTTTAAAACATGGTCTACTTTTCAAAAGTGTAAGCACAAATGTAACTGTGGCAACAAAATAAATATCAATAATGCCTACTGAAGGGGACTTTTTTCTCTTGGAGCTTAAATCATTGCCGACTCCACACCCCTGATAGTCGTTCGAATATGACGACAAACAGAAGCCCAGTGTGTGGACTCACGCAAAATATCTTGCGGACACATTAAAACCTGCTTCAGCTTTCGAAAGAGTGGGCCATTTGTACCAATGGTAAAGAATGACGTAATTTTCATAACTGCATGCACATCTGTACTGGAAGTAAAAGAGCACATGGATGTTTATTTATTATCCTTGAACTAAAAGGCTACAGTTTCTAACAGAATAAAGACTCTCTCTTCTATCTCTGCTTTCGTCTATATGCCTCTTTTTTCTGTTCTCTCTGTCTACATGTTCATGTATCTATTTTTTTGTATGTCCCTTGTCTGTTCGTTTATAAGTTCCTCCCCCACCCCCCCCCCACCCCTCTCTATCTCTCTGTCTCTGTCTCTCTCTGTCTCTCTCTGTCTCTCTCTGTCTCTTCTCTTCTCTCTCTCTCTCTCTCTCTCTCTCTCTCTCTCCTCTCTCTCTCTCTCTCTCCTCTCTCTCTCTCTCTCTCTCTCTCTCTCTCTCTCTCTCTCTCTCTCTCTCTCTCTCTTTCATTTTTTATTGCTATAGTAAGTGTTAAATTTATCAATGCTTTCATTTTGCATTAACACTCACACCCCTGCCCCCCTCACCTGGTGTATTGTGGTCCAAAGCCAAGGTACCATTAAAACCATTTCAGTGTTCTGTCTCTGTCTCTGTCTCTCTCTCTCTGTCTCTCTCTGTCTCTGTCTCTCTCTGTCTCTCTGTCTCTCTTCTCTCTGTCTCTCTGTCTCTCTCTCTCTCTCTCTCTCTCTCTCTTTTTT
>CM060343.1:27559099-27561599 GCA_030674155.1 Stramonita haemastoma
ATTTATTTTAGTTTTTATTAACGTTGATGACTTAAAAATAATGGTACCTCTCTTTTTTTCACGGTTTCTTTTTTTTCCTGTGTGGCCAGATGTCAAGGTTGTATGGTGTCCCGAAGGAACAGATGTTGTATGTAAGCTTGTCTTGGCTTTCATTTGGAGATTTCACCTGGGAGTATGTGTCAGGCAAACGATTAGATAATTGTGACGCTCCACCACAAAATGAGTCCCTTAGCACATTATCTACTTTTCCACTAGGACATATTAAAGGCAGGTGGGAGTCAAGTTGTCGATTTTAAGATGTTGATTGATAATAAAACTAAAGCCATTATTGTACATTGTAGTGAAATATAAAGGCATAATTTTGCTTCCTTTTTCCTTTAAACGTGTTTTAAATATACCCAAGCCCTCATTCTGGCCATCTATTAGGATGCTTAACTTGTCAATTTCTCCTTTTATCATTTCCTGCAGTCTATCACTTCAAGTTGTAATAACTTTTGATAGAATTGTCAGATCTTTCATCTGTTTTTTTGTATTGTGTAGCCATTTTGTTGCAGATAACTAGTATGTCATTAACTAAATATTGACCTCTTGTGCAATCCGACTCCTTATGTGGTGGATCGTCACGATTAGATGTGGAAGGTCTGTTGAGAAACATATTCAATAGATATTTCACAAGCTGCCCACGGTATGTTGCCGGAATTTATTTATTTATTTATTCATTTATTTTTTATTTATTCTTTTATATCGAGGATAACAGAATAAGCAATCATGTGCTTTTTTTCATCCGGTCCCCGTGTGTATGCAGTTTTGTAAATATTGTCATCTGTTCCCACCGGCACACGATGGCCTACTCTTACGAAAAGCGGAACAGGATTTAACGTGTGCGCAAGATGTTCTGCGTGCGTTCGCACACGGGGCCTCGGTTTAAAGTCTCATCCGAAGGACTTTTGGGGATAGTGGAGTCAGCACTGATGTTAACTCCAGGAAGAAAATTTCCTCGACCGGATTCGAACCCGGGTCTTCAAATTGCCGGCGCAATGTTCTGACCACTAGGCTATCCGCCCCCCATGATCTCTTGAGCGTCCTTGATACGTCAGTGTTTCTGCGATTTATAGAATACTTAACTTTATAACGAAGACTCAACACAGCTGTCAGTTTCCTACCCACTTCCATCTCCTATCACCTACTAATTAAACCACTCCATCCCACATGGGCCCAACTGGTGCTAATTATAGCAGGAACAGACCATACTTGGACTATAGGTAAAAGGAAGAGATGCGCTAAATTTCAGCACTCTTGACTGAGTGATGTTGGATTTAGGGGCTGTGTCCAATCAGATTATGAATGTTGGACTAACCCCTTCCTGTACCTTGACTTAAAGTGCTTTAGAATGTTCATAATCTCACTTTGGATTTAGTACTGCATCTAGCAAGGCACAGTGCACAGAGAAGTGTGATAAGAAGACATTTTTTTATTTTTTTATTTATTCTTTTATATCGAGGATAATGGGATAAGCACTCTTGTGCTTTTTTCATCCATTCCCCGTGTGTATGCAGTTTTGTAAATGTCATCTGTTCCCACCGGCACACGATGGCCTACTCTTGCGAAAAGCGGAATAGGATTTAACGTGTGCGCAAGATGTTCTCTTCGTGCGTTCGCACACGGGGCCTCGGTTTAAAGTCTCATCCGAAAGACTTTTGGGGATAGTGGAGTCAGCACTGATGTTAACTCCAGAGGGAAAATCCCCTCGACCGGGATTCGAACCCGGGTCGTCAAATTGCGAGCGCAATGTTCTGACCACTAGGCCATATCCCGCCCTGGAGAGAAGGAGACTTTAACACGTTCCCATCTTCATAGAGCATTACGAACCCTTTATTTTTGTTTTAACTTGACCATTAACCCAGTCACTCAGCAAAACGGAACAATCTAATGGTTAGAGCAAAAATAATTGCTATCTATATACCTGACACAAGTTAGGGAGCGGAGAGAAGGAAAGGGTGGGAGGGGGTATATGTTCTGCTTATGTGTCTATTTAAGCTTTTTTTCCACACAAGTCAATAATGATCAACATTATTCCAATGTTTGCACAAGCCACAGCAGCTTTGTCAGTGATTGATTTAAGCAAACAGCTAAGACCTACATTGAAATGCTACGTTTTGAAATGTAGTTTGGGGGATAATCTTTATCCATGGCAAGCCCCAACTTCTCTTTTGCAAAAGCACAGGCACGCATTTCAATTTCCTGCCTACCAATTAATAAGTAGAAGACACAAATTGGAATCACTCATGAAAAAAACACGTACCTTTGATACCTGAAAGCAAAAAAATATATATATATACAAGTACGTCAACCAACGGTAGCTACTATATGTCATTATTTTTAAGAAACTTTGGTTTTGTAGAAAGGTTCGAAATGTAAAAGAAAAAAAAGTGTTCTCTTTCACAGAACAAGTTTAAGTCAACACAGGAACTCTGCAATGTAATTCAACAAGCGTATTCCC
>CM060343.1:27569099-27574099 GCA_030674155.1 Stramonita haemastoma
TACCTTGTGTTCCTATGTTGATTTCCCAGCGCAACATCGTTGTATCAAAAGACCAATTCACTACAAAATTATTGTACAAAATACTAACAGACTACAAGAAAATGGAGTTGGAAAATGTTAAAACGAATGATACTGAAAAATAAACAGAAGGCATATACTTGCATATAATATGAGTCAGTGCGTTGTATAACCTCATCTAGAGCTTATACAGAATAAACTATCACGCACACACACGCGCGCACACACACACACACACACACACACACACACACACACACACACACACACACACACACACACACACACACACGTGCGCGGGCCCGCGTGCACACACACACACAATCATACACACGCACACACACACTCATACACACGCACACATACACACTAAAACACACTCAAAGACACATACATACACAACACAACACACACACAACACACACACAACATACACACACACTAACACACACCCACACCCACACCCATAACCCACACACACACACACACACACACACACACACACACACACACACACACACACACACACACACACACACACACACACACAAACACGCACACGCACATACACAACACACACACGCATACCCCACACCCACACCCACACAAACACATAAACCCCCCCCCCACCACCCCCACCACCCCCCACACCCACCCAGCCCCTCCCCCCCCCCCCCATACACACACATCAAAAGAACATAGTCCCATTACTTATCATGTGTCCAATTACTAGCCCAAGATACGAGAGACTTCAAAAGCATACACAATTCCAAAGGAAGAAGCTCCATACAGAAAACAAGGTGATTATTCCCTTCACTTCATCACCAGATGGACTGACCATGGGTGGATCGGTGGTCTAGAGGCAACGCGCCTGCCTAGGGAAAGCTATAGCCTAGTGGTCAGAACATTGCGCTCGCAACTTGACGACCCGGGTTCGATTCCCGTTCGAGGGGATTTTCCCTCTGGAGTTAACACCAGTGCTGATTCCACTCGTCCTCAAAAGTCCTTCGGATGAGACTATAAACATCTTGCGCACACGTTAAATCCTGTTCAGTTTTTCGTAAGTGTAGGCCATTGTGTGCCGATGGGAACAGATGACAAGATTTACAAAATTGCATACACGGTACTTGATGTAAAAAAAAAAAATCGCGTGAGTGCTTATTCCACTATCTTCGATATAAATAAATAAATGAATTAATTCATTAATTAATCAATAAATAAATGATACATTAAATAAATAAATCGATTAATAAGGAAGCGAAAAGTCCGGGTAAGAGTATGCTGTGGTTCGAATCCCGTTTGGGCCCAAAACTGTTTCCCCATCCATTAAACCATGAGTGGTGGTCTGGATGCTAGTCTTTCGGGTGAGACTATAAACCGAGGTCCCGTGTGTTACATATCATTATTTAGCGAGAGATTAAAAAAAGCCTAAGGCAACAAGAGGGTTGTCCCAGGCAAAATACTGTCGAAACAAGCCACTCTCATAGGGAAAGAAATACAGTTGCAGACAGGAAAAAGAATAGAAATTGGTGGCACTGCACTTATGGCATCGCGCTCTTCCCGGAGAGAGCTACCCGAATTTAACACGGAGAAATCTGCTGTGACATAAAGTGGTATGAAATTAAATAAAGCACCAAGCTGACAGCTGCTTTGCCAACTTGTCCGTAGAGTAAGATGCCTTTCAGCTTTTACATGTGAGCTGATCAATACTTTCCTTTCACAGCAAAGCAATAAGCGACCAAAAAGATAAATAAATAAACGAAAAAAGAAGTAACAGCCCTGCCCAAAAGATATTGCCTCTGAATAGATATCGGCACCCAGGTGATGTCCGTGTGTGTGTGTGTGTGTGTGTGTGGTGCGTGCGTGCGTGCGTGCGTGCGTGCGTGCGTGCGTGCGTGCGTGCGTGCGTGTGTTTGTGTGTCTATTTTGTGTGTGTGTTTTGTGCGTGTGTGTGTGTGTGTGTATGTGTGTGTTTTGTGTGTGTGTGTTTGTGTGTATTTTGTGTGTATGTGTATGTGTTTGTGTGTGTGAGTGTGTGTGTGTGTGTAGTGTATTTGTGTTGTGTGTGTGTGTGTGTGTGTGTGTGTGTGTGTGTGTGTGTGTGTGTGTGTGTGTGTCACTCGCGCGCGTGTGTATGTATGTATGTGTGTGTATGTGTTTGTGTGTGTGTGTGTGTGTAGTGTGTTTGTGTGTGTGTGTGTGTGTGTGTGTGTGTGTGGCGCGCGCGCGCGCGCGCGCGCGTGTGTGTGTGTGTGTGTGTGTGTATGTAATGTGTGTATGTGAGTGAGATACACAACAGACCATTTTATGTATCCACATTTTTAGTTGGTCATTTCTTTCAGAATTGCGAAAGTTGTTTCTCACTATCTAGCCAAACATTGTTATTTGTGATGGTGCTTAGATTTCGTTTTTGCTGTTGCTTATATTTTGTATTGGTTTTTTTCGAATATGTCGTATCTTGGAGCATTCGACTACCTGAAGGTAAAGCAATCTGCAAGTTTTTCCTTGACATGGGGCAACTGGACGGAAAGCATTAGACGGACATGGAAACGAACAATTAGACACATAAGCAAAACAATCAAACGAACACAGAGAAGGAAAGAGAGAAAACGGAGGGCAAACACACACACACACACACACACACACACACACACACACACACACACACACACACACACACACACACACACACACACACACACACACACAACCACACACACACAACCACACAGAATCATTCAGGATGGAGAGAAGAGAGAGACAGACAGACAAAAAGACAGAAACAAAGACATCGACAGAGGGAAAGACAGAGACAGAGAGATGGAGACAGAGACAGAGAGAGACAGACAGAGACAGAGAGAGACAGACATATATAGATATATATTGATATATATAGATATATATAGATATATATATAATGGAAAATGATACAGACAGACAAGAAGAGGAAAAAAGACACATACAAAAAAAAGAGATAGATAAAGACATTGACAGACAAACAGACAGAGAAACTCTGCATCATTTAATCACTACAGCCCTAATTATCTTTTGTGGTTTTTTTCTTCTTCTTCTTCTTCTTCTTCTTCTTCTTCTTCTTCTTCTTCTTCTTCTTCTTCTTCTTCCTCTTCTCCTTCTCCTTCTTCTTCTTCTTCTTCTTCTTCTTCTTCTTCTACTTCTTCTTCTTCTTCTTCTTCTTCTTCTTCTTCTTCTTCTTCTTCTTCTTCTTCTTCTTCTTCTTCTTCTTCTTCTTCTTCTTCTTCTTTATCTTCTTCTTCTTCTTTATCTTCTTCTTTCTTCTTCTTGCAGCTTTATCACCATCCTGAAGATGAAGCCCCACTCCCATCCCTCTATCTACGTGGCAGTTCTGGCAGTGTCAGACAACCTGTGCCTGGCCGCCAAGATTCTCTTCACGGAGGTGACACGTCACGATGTGGATGTCGGGTCCTACGGCTGCAAGTTCCTCTACTTCTCGGGCAACACAACGGCCATCTATGCCAACTGGCTGCTGGTGTTAATGACGGTAAGGATTTTCAGTGGGGGGGGGGGGGGGGAACAAGGGTAGTTCAGTGGTCTGAATCGTTTGTTCTTTTTTCAAGCTAAGTTTTAAGCAGCATATGAAATGATTTTTTTTTAAAATTTTATTATTTTTTATATCGAGGATAATGGATAAGATCGTTGTGCTTTTTTTTTTTACATCCAGTCTCCGTGTGTATGAAGAGTTTTGTAAATCATGTCATCTGTTCCACCGTACCGGCACACGATGGCTTAGTCTTACATAAAGCGGAACAGGATTTAACCTGTGCGCAAGATGTTCTGCGTGCGTTCACACACGGGGCTTCGGTTTATCGTCTCATCCGAATGACTTTGGGGGAGAGTGGAGTCCGCACTGATGTTAACTCCAGGAGAAAAATCTCCTCGACCGGGATTCGAACCGGGTCGTCTAATTGCGAGCGCAATGTTCTGACCACTAGGTTATCCCGTCCCCCGTTTAAGCAGCATAGAGCGTGGTTACCAAGTAGATGGGTGACCGTTTGCGTGCCTTGGCTTCAGTACAGTTCCCCCCAAGTTCACCCAGCTGTAAATGGTACCTCCTCTTAGGGTCAGGAGGTAAAGCAGCGAGGGAGAGGAGATGGGGCCCGCCCTCAACATGCTGGCCCCTGGAGAAGTGAGGTCTCTGACGTCTCGCGCGCTCCCCTACGACCACATAGGTTATGGGACACCTTTACCTTACCTTTTTACCTTTTAAGGTTTGGGGAGGCTAGTGGAGTATAGTAGTCTTGTTTTGGGTTGATTTGTTGTTGGGTGGGGGGGGGGATTGGTATTATTTCAGGATGGAGATGAGGATAGCAAGAAGGGAAACAGGGGAAGGTTTGTGGAGAGAGAGAGAGAGAGAGAGAGAGAGAGAGAGAGAGAGAGAGAGAGAGAGAGAGAGAGAGAGAGAGAGAGAGAGAGAGAGAGAGAGAGAGAGAGAGAATAATGACGTTTATCTGTGAATGATCATTATGTTTCAAGGGTTGCAAATAAGCATTCACATACTTTCTTTTTTATCCGGCCCTTGGCCTGATTAGAGACTATCGCATCTATCGAGGTTTCTTATATACAAAGACTCAGGTATAAGAAATAAAAATGTTTCAGGCATTTTCTTTTAACAGTAGAAATGACAAGAAAGAGAGATAAATAAATAAAGCTCAATCAAACATCTTTTCTTCCTCCTCTTCAATTCCCCCCCCCCAAAAAAAAAAAAAAAAAAAAATTAAACTATCACAGTTGCCATAAGATCTTTACCATGCGTAAAACCGCACTTTTTTTCAGGTGGAGAGGTTCATGGCCATATGGTTTCCACTGAAAGTGGGAGCTTTCTGCACTCGTCGAAGATCTGCCGTGGCCATGGTTTTTCTCTTTGTGTTCGTGGCATCTTTGTGTTCCGCATTCTTTGTGTTCACAACCCATCTGTGGCGAGGCACTGACTTTCGTTGTGTCTT
>CM060343.1:27576599-27584099 GCA_030674155.1 Stramonita haemastoma
CACACACAAACAAACTCACACACACACACACACACAGCTCACACACACACGCACACTACACACACACATACACACACACTCGCACACACACCAACACACCACACATACACACACACAACACACCACACACACACACACACACACATCACACACAAACACACACACACACACACACACAATACACACACACAAACACACACACACACACACACACACACACACACACACACCGCACAACACACAGACACACCGGCAGAGAGAAAGAGGGAGGAACAAAGCTTTAAAAAAAAAAAAAAAGAGAAAAAAAAAAAAAGGAAAATGAAGAGCAAAGAGAGAATGAAGACGAACAAACAAAAAACAACAACAAGAGGAAGAAACAGAGAACAGAAGAGATGTGTAACACCAGTCAACTCTGAACGAGGTATGCAAACACCGCAACTAATTTTAATGGGATTTGGCATACAGGAGGGAAAAGACTTTCCAAGAGATCAATGGATCACGGGCAAAAGACATACGGACAAACAATCAGACAGACATACAAACAGACAGGCAGACAGACAGACAACCAGAAAGACAGACACGCAAACAAACATACAGACACACACACAAACTAGATTCTAATAGGACTTCGTTTATCATGGTGTCAAACTTGTCTGTTCATTTTTTTTTCCCTTTTTTTTTGATTTCTGTAACAGAACCCCATTATATAAGGGGGTGTACCTTTCACAGAAACTTCAATCCAGATCGATTCTACTTCATGACTTTCTAGAAGGGGAAGACGTTTGAATGTTACAGATTCACTAATATAGATTAAGATACCTGTTTCTTTGGGTTGTTGTGGATCTCTTCGTAGGATTTTATAACCTGGAATATATATGTCAGTGTCCGCTATATTATGTACACTGGTTCATATCCTCATGGGTGTGTTCTTGCCACAGAAAACAGAACCTGTCCGCTTCTTGCTGATCACTGACATGTCTAGCCCTCTTGGTTTGGGTTTTCTGTTTCTCTCTGTTTTCTTCATTGGGCTTTGATTTTCTTTCTTTGTGGGTTTTCCTTTTGCCTGTGATAGTTCAAGTTCGCCTTTGTAAGGACTTGATGTAACACAGTGTTCAGCAGCATTTACACAACACACGACACTTGTGTTTACTCCCCTCTCCCCTCTAGAGATAGCCCCAATCTGATGCTTGCCCTTTTGTCCAAGGATCTTTTGGCAGCTTTTCTGATTGTAAATTGTCCTCCCATTTGAGTGCTTTGATCTGAGTTTGTTCTTGAAGAAAATCAAATAACCTGTTGACACAGTCAGCGTTGTAGCCTGTGCTCGTGCAATTGATGTTAACTCCGGCTGCCTCTCTGAAATTTGAGGGTGTCACTGCAAGAAGATCTTCAGCCATCTTTTTCCTGATGTCTTTTTTTCGCTATTAAAGACATGTGAAATGTTGTTCCTGGCTGCTATCTCATATGCTAGCGCCATAACATCTTTCCTGGTCGGGCCAAAAACATGCTTTCACATTTTAAAATATGGTTTGCCAGTTCTTTTTCTAGTGCTGGGGGAAGAACTGAAGGTCTTCCCAGGTGGCATACTTGTACTTCCCGTCAATAATTATGATCTTTCAGTGTGGTGGGAGAAATGCCGTCATCTCTTGCAGCTGCTCCAAGTTCAAGCCTCTTGTCTTTGACAGCTGCCATAGCTGACGCCAAGATTCCGTTGTCATACAGCTTTGCAATATACGCTCCATTATTAGCGCTAGTTCATTACTACGACTTGTAGACCTACCACTTCTGGCACCACACACACCATGCACATCCCTACCGCCCGCCGCCCCCCACCCCCCTCCATGCCACACACACACACACCACACACCACCACACACACACACACACACACACACACACACATACACACACACACACATACATACACACTGACTATAGTAAATTCACATGTACATGTGACAAAACGATTCTAAAAGTACAAAAAACATATATTATAAGAATAAAAGAAGAATGTGAAAAATTAGATTAAAAAAGAGGGAGTCAAAACCCGAATATACTGTTCGGAATTTGAACCACTGGGGAGTTCGGTAATTGAAACTTTTCGGTAATTGAAACTTTTCTAGACTTTCATTTAAACATCATCCTGTTCAGACAATCTTCAGGTGATTAGTTTGTAAAAGGACGTTTTCCCTAAAAGAAGCTCAAAATCATTCGAAAACCAAAGTCTCTTACGTCAAAAACATCAATGTGAGGCCTAAAATCATAAAATATCTTGGTGTTTTCGTGTGTGGCTTTTCTCGGCTATTATTTTTTGTAGAGTCGACGGTACTTCACCATCTCGCATGATATAATGAGCGTTAAATCCTGTTTTTGAGAAATGGGCTTTCGGAATAAGTCACCTGTTTGGTATTTGTGGACTTTCGCCTATAACACATAATAATAATGATAATATACAATATGATGCACCACAACAGAGTGCAGGGTTGTCACCATACGCACAAAAAACTGCACACGTGCGTGTGTGCGTGCTCTCTGTGTGTGTTGTATGTGTGGTGCGTGCGTTGTGCGTGCCGTGCTTGTGTGTGTAATTTTTTTATTTTTTTTTATTTTTATATTCTTTTATATCGAGGATAATGGGATAAGCACTCATGTGCTTTTTTTTCATCCAGTCCCCGTGTGTATGCAGTTGTGCAAATATTGTCAACTGTTCCGACCAGCACACATTGGCTTACTCTTACGAAAAGCGGAACAGGAATGTGTGTGTGTGTGTATGTGTGTGTGTGTGTGATGTGTGTGTGTGTGTGTGTGTGTGTGTGTGTGTGTGTGTGTGTGTGTGTGTGTGTGTGTGTGTGTGTGTGTGTGTGTGTGTGTGTGTTTTCGGCATGCATGGATGTTTTCTTGAAGTACTTTATCTTTTGTTATTGGTTTTTTGATCTTCATTCTGCAAACCACCCGAATCACCATCACCCTGGCAAAGTAATTATGCTGCGTGTTCGTACACGAGCGTGCGCATGCATGCGTATGGGGGGGGGGGTAGTGGGTGGTTGTGTGTGTGCGTGTGCATGTGTGTGTGCTTGTCTGTATGTCTGTGCGTGCATACACATGCGTTCGCTATTGGATTTAAACTGGTTCAAGTTATTTGTGATTTGTTGCATGTCTGTACTTTGTTATATTACGCTGTTAAAATGCCAACGCTTTGATTTTTTTGCGTTATACAAATTCCATATATCAAAGTATTGGTATTACCTTCAATTTAGAATATATTTGTTCGTGCATGTTTCTGTAAGGCATTTAGACATCATCTGTGAATGGGCTAGAGAGTTTGCGTATATATATTATTTAGATTGGATATATTTAAATGTTAAAGGGAGAGAGCGAGATAGACAGAAACAGAGAAAAGGGGAGTGGAGTGGAGTGGAGTGGGGAGAGAGAGAGAGAGAGAGAGAAGAGAGAGAGAGAGGAGAGAGGGAGAGAGAGAGGAGAGATGGAGAGAGAGAGATGGAAGGAGAGAGAGAGAGAGAGAGAGAGGAGAGAGAGAGAGAGAGAGAGAGAGAGAGAGAGAGAGAGAGAGAGAGAGAGAGAGAGAGAGAGAAGGGGGGAAGAATACAGATCAAACGTGTATAATTATGTATAACTATCTGAAATCTTGTGCATATACTTTACACTAGTAAACACTTGTAAACACAGTCATTCATGTGTGGAACTCTGAACAAAAACATTGATCAAGATTTTGTTTTATTTTTGCTCATTTTCATGTCCATTCAATTTAAATACTGTAATATCTCAGAGAAATTCAAGCAGGTTACAAGCCATACGTAAAGAGTAAACATGAAAACATAATAATATCAGATATATACCACAACAGTATCCGAACATCAGCACCTAAAAATCAACTCTACCTCAGCCAGTTATAAACTCAGCCAAGTAAAATCGCAAACACTCGTGTTTTGGTGCTTCCTTGTATCACTTTTCATCTAGTTTTGACAATGTTTATTCAAAGTAGCTCTGAATTTTCTTTTCATTTCCGTTAATTTCAGCTGCGAGCCGGCTACCCAACCCTAACTTCAGCCTTTTTTGCTGGGGGGGGGTAGGCTTTTCCCAATGCTCTGACCAGCAGTGACACAATGACTGACCCATCTGACTTTTTGTTTCTTTTGAATTATCACACTATTCAAATAGTTTATTAGACCAAAATTTTCTGTTCATTCCTAATATGCTTTTAAAACATGGAAGTGACAAAACACTTCTTGATTCCGTCATTTTTTTACGACCAAAAAGCACAGACATCCTGAAAGAGACGGTCTAGTGGTCAGAGTGATGCCCTTGTGATCTGCTGACCTGGGTTCAAATCTCGTTCAAAAGAATTTTTTTCTCCGGACTACTATCAGGGTCAGCTCCACTCTCCTAAAAGTCTTTGGATGAGACTATAAAACTGAAGCCCCCCATGCAAACGCACGCAGAACATATTGCACTCGCGTTGAAACCTGTTTGCATCCTGCCTGTTCTTATGCAAGTTTGTTAAAAGATTGCACGTTTTTTGTTTTAAAAACTGTTACCGAAATTCTTTTGAAACCGACACTTCGTTACTTCCTTCACCTCCCCCTTTCCAAATTTTACAGTGATTTGTTTTAAGTCATGTTTTTTACAGCGGCAAATCCACCAATTTAACTAATTTTCTGTAATAAAATCCTGCTACATGCACGATAACATATTCATGTAATTTCGACTAACGGCATTTTTTTTTCTTTTTAACGCTTTGACGCCAACACACACACGGCACGCGGAGAAACACACAAGCGAAAACACACGCGAAAATACACACACGAAAACACTTGGACATAGTTTCTACTCTTTACTAACGCCTATTTTCGGCAGTGTAGTCTCACTGTGTATTGCTCCGATGATTATTCAATAATTTCTTATAACATCAGTGCCCCACCCCCCAATTTCTGTTTTAAATCTTTTTAAAAATGTTTAATGCACCCCCTCGCTAAATAGTTGGGCATTCTACAACCGGCACCCTCTACTTTTATTTTTAAATAAACCTGTTTCTAAAATGCGATAATTATTCCCCCCATCCCTATGAACAAAATCCCTTTACCGCTCCCCCTGCCCTCCCCCTTCCTCCTAGACTTTTGCTAAAATTCTAGCATCCCTTCTCCCACTGATCCTGAAAAAATGTACATGCATTGTGTTAACATACTCCAACCCCCACCCCCCACCCCCCGCCCGAAAATGCCGGGGGCTCTTTCAGTTTAAAGAGCTTCCCCACTTTCTGAAAATGCTCTGCAAGAAATTTCCTCTTTTCTATCCTTCGCTTTCTTTCTGTCTTTCCCTTTGGCTCTATCCTCTCTTGCTTATTTCCTAACAACCAAGTCTAGTCTCGTACTTTTTCTTCTAGCATAATTCATCTTTTTTTTCGTTTGAAAACTTCTTAATGAACTGCCCTGTAATGGGAATGTGTTGGCTGAGGCCAGCAAGGCATAGACCTCCTGCAGAGGAGCAGCGTGGAAAAAGACCGGCACTTTGCATTCTAGCCAATACCAACGAAAGAGCGAAGAAAAGTGTTGTCAGCATATACCATATATCTACCTGCCTTTTGCGTCCACATAGGGGGGAGGGTTATGGTTAGAGTTGAGGTTAGTGTAAAGGTTAGTGTTAAAGAGTTAATAGCGGGAAAGGGTTGTCTGTCAGATGGTCGGTCTGAATGTTAGAAAAATGGACACAATAGGCACATAGACAAATGGTAAGTAGCTATAGACACAATGGTACTTTGCTCACAGTATTATACAGTTTTAAATCAATCTCTACTTCCATCAATAGATGATTTTACTGTCCACTTTTGGTTTATTCCTTGGCTAGATCATAGAGTTTCGAGGTTTACCAATGGGGAGATTTTATGTAAGCAGCCGGTCAAATTGATTTCAAGCCTGTGATGTGTTTTTCAGAAGTTGCACCCCTTAAAAAAAAAACAGCTCTGAGCCCAAAGTAAACCATGTAAGAAAAATTATAACAGCCAGACCTTTTTTCTATCCCCATTGCTTTAAATATGCATCCATACCCTCCTAAACACCCCTTCCTTTCCTTTCCTTGCCTCTCTTTCCAACCTAATGTCTCCTCCACACAACTACCCATTTTACACAACAACAGACAGACAGACAGACAGACAGACACACACACACACACACACACCACACACACACACACACACACACATCACGTGCGCGCGCTTGCGCCACCTGTGTGCATGTTGGGAGAGGGGTTTATCCGCTCCTACCGGTGCACTATGACCTATTTTTAAGAACCGCAGAACGGGTTTTTAACGTGTGTGCAAGATGTTCTGCGAGCGTTCGCACACGGGGCTTCAGTTTATAATCTCTTGACATTCAGATATTTTCCGTCGAAATGGGAACAAAGAGCTAGACTCAGAATCAAACCCAGAACCTCATGGTTTACTTGTTGGCAGGCAAACGTCTTAACCATCCCACTACCCTTCTTAGGACTTTTTAGTACACATTTCTACTCCAGCCAAAAGGAATGGCTATTTTCTTGCTTGTTTGCATTTGACGATGACGACGACAACGATGATACTTATAACATCTATGATACTGATGATGATACTTATAATACTGATGATGATACTGATAATGATAATACTGATGATGATACTGATGATAATGATGATGATACTGCCAATCCAATCCAATGATGTTGCTTAGAGCCCCGCCGACCGCACAGGCCATATTGGGGCTGTCACCTCGTCACATTTTAAAACTCGTAATAAAAGTGTGCGACTATATACAGTTAAAACGAGGTATAACACCAACTCGACTGTCCTTGCTTGTATCGACGCCTTTGTCAACCATAAGGGTCAGCCCAGGACGGCCACCGCGTCGTGGGAAAACTCACTTCATCGATGATGAAACTGATGATGATGATACTGATGATGCTGATGATACTGATGATGATGCTACTGATGGTGATGATGATGATCTGATGGTGATGATGATGATACTGATGATGATCATACTGATGATGATCATACTGATGATGATACTGATGATCATGATACTGATGATGATGATAATACTGATGGTGATAATACTGATTATGATACTGATGATGATACTGATGATGATGATGATAATGATGATACGGATGATGACACTGATGATGATACTAATGATGATGATGATGATGATGATACTGATGATGATGATGATGATGATACTGATGATGATGATACTGATGGTGATGATACTGATGATGATGATGATGATACTGATGATGATACTGATGATGATGATACTGATGATAATAATACTGATGATGGTGATGATGATACTGATGATGATAATACTGATGACGATGATGATGACGATGGTGATGACGATGGTGATGATGATGGTGATGATGATGGTGGATGATGATACTGATGATGATACTGATGATGATACTGATGATGATACTGATGATGATGATGATGATGATGATGATGATGAT
>CM060343.1:27589099-27599099 GCA_030674155.1 Stramonita haemastoma
ACGCCTATTTTCGGCAGTCTAGTCTCACTGTGATTGCTCAATGATTATTCAATAATTTCTTATAATATCAATGCCCCCCCCCCCCATTTTCTGTTTTAATTTTTTTTTAAAAGTACTTAAATGCACACCCCTCGCCAAATAGCTGGGCAATCTACAACCGGCACCCTCTACATTTGTTTTTAAATTAACTTTTTTCTATAAGGATGCAATGCATTTTCCCCATCCCTATGAACAAAACACTTTACCGCTCCCCCTGCCCCTGCCCCCCCCCCCCCCCCCCCCCCCCCTCTCCCTAGCTTTTTCGCTAAAATTCTAACATCCCTCCTCCCACTGACCCTAACAAAATGTACATGATTGTGTTAACATACTCTCCCCACCCCCCTCCGAAATGCCTGGGGCTCTTCAGTCTAAACAGCTTCCCCACTTTCTGAAATGCTCTTCAAGAAATTTCCTTTTTCTATCCTCCGCTTTCTTTCTGACTTTCCCTTGGCTCTATCCTCTCTTGCTTATTTCCTACCAACCAAGTATATTCTCTGTAGTTTTTTTTTCTTCAAGCGTAATTTATCTTTTCTGGTTTGAAAACTTCTTAATGAACTGCCCTGTAGTGGGAATGTGTCGGCTGAGGCCAGCAAGGCATAGACCTCCTGCAGAGGAGTAGCGTGGAAAATGACCAGACACTTTGCATTCTAACCAATACAAGCGAACGAAGAAAGGGTCGTCAGCATAATACCATATATCTACCTGCCTTTTGTGACCACATGGGGGAGTGGGGTATGGTTAGAGTTGAGGTTAGTGTAAGGTTAGTGTTAAAGAGTTAATAGCGGGGAAGGGTTGTCTGTCAGATGGTCATCTGAATGTTAGAAAAATGGACACAAAAGGCACATAGACAAATAGCAAGTAGCTATAGACACAATGGTACTGTAGCTTACAGTATTATTATGGAGCTTTAAATCAATCTCTAGTTCCAGCAACAGATGATTTTACTGTCCACTTTTGGTTTATTCCTTGGCTAGAGTTCCGAGGTTTACCAATGGTGAGATTCTGTGTAAGCGACCGGTCAAATTGATTTCAAACCTGAGACGTGTTTTTTGTTTTACAAGTTCACCCCCTAAAAAAAACCCGAGCCCAAAATAACCCATGTAAAAAAATAAATCAGCCAGATTTTCCTATCCCCACTGCTTTAAATATGCATCCATACCCTCCTAAACACCCCTTCCTTTCCTTTCCTTGCCTCTCCTTCCAACCTCATGTCTCCTCCACATAACTACCCATTTTATACACAGACACACAGACAGACAGACAGACAGACAACACCCCACACACACACACACACAACACACACACACACACACACACACACACACACAGCACAGACACGTGCGCGCGCTCGCGCCACCTGTGTTCATGCTGGGAGAGGGGTTTATCCGCTCCTACCGGGGCACTATGACCTACTTTTAAGAACCGCAGAACGGGTTTTTAACGTGTGTGCAAGATGTTCTGCGTGCGTTCGCACACGGGTCTCAGTTTATAGTCTCATCGGAAGGACTCTGACATTCAGATTTTTTTTTCGTCAAAATGGGAACAAATGGCTAGGCTGGGAATCAAACCCAGAACCTCATGGTTTACCTATTGGCAAGCAAACGTCTTAACCATCCGGCGACCCTTCTTAGGACTTAGTACATATTTCTACTTCAGCCTAAAGGAATGGCTATTTCCTTGCTTGTTTGCACTTTTAAAAAAAAATTCGAGGTCTGACACTTTTGCTGCCCAAGGGCATCATAGGTTATGGAACACATGGATCCTGTTTTCCAAATAACGGAGAACAATTTTGTCCAAAAAAAATCAGAAAATTGATAGTGAATATAAAGGGCAAATTCTCTTAAAAATACTATTAATTCAATCAATATTTTTTGGGAAAAAAAAACATTTATCAATCCCACAGGATATTATAGTAAAACAGTTCCCCTACAACTAATTTTATAGATAATTTTTTTATAAATAATAAAATAAAAAATATATCAGAAGATGATTTTTTGTTGTGTTCCTGGGTTCGTGCTCTGCAAGTTCTCCAATGGTGAAATTTGTGAATGCGACATTTTGTTCGCCATTAAGGTAGCCACATTCCAACTTCGGGGAGATGTCTAACAGACACCTATGTGCATGCATTTTTTTTTTCAAATGTCATTCTGTCTCACTGGAACACAATGCCTTACGCTTTCAAAACCGTTTGTTTAACGTGCGTGCAAGAGGGGGGTAAGGGATGGGGTTTTGGTTTATAGTCTCATTTCAAAGACTTTCCGGGGAGTGGAGTCGCACTCACCCTAGGGAAAGGGATGTCTGGGTGTTGGCAGCCAAAACCTGGGGCTGGGGGTGTTGTCCTCCTCCTCCTTGTTGATCCTTACCCGCAGTCTGGAACTGCTTCCAGACCCCTGGGATGCTTGGTACTTTGGTCTGGCGCCAGAACTCCTGAAAACAGCATCAAAATGCAACGTAAGCAATCCGGGCGGTTTGCATGTTCAAAGAAAATATTCAGTATCTGGTTAAGATAAATCATTTTTCTCTGGAAAAAAGTTCCAGCAGAGCAGAGATCGAATCCGAACTGTTCACTTTCTAAGCAGGTACGCAACCACTCGACTACCTAAACATCAATAGCAAGATGACTAAAGTGACACGTTTCTTCCTTACAACTAGTTCAGAATTCTTCGGTCACAGGATAACACCTCTGCAATAACACTACCCCTACTGTTCCAAAAGTTCTTTGGATGTGACTATAAACTGAGGCCGCATGTGCAATAACACGCAGAACATCTTGCCCACACGTTAGCAACTCCCTCCACCACAACACCACCACCACCAATAACAAAGGATCAACTTATGGTCTAAAGAGAGCGGATAGACTAGGTATATATTCACAGAGAGAGAGTGTGTGTGCGTGTGTATGTTGTTGTTGTAGTCTTCAATTTAACGTCTGTTCACTCTAAGTGATATTAGACGAGAAAAGTGGAAGGTGTAATGGAAGTTATTGAAGTGAGTGGAAGAGGTGGAAAGAGAAAAGGTCATAAGATAGTCCATTCATGGTGGTATTTTTGTAGCTAAAAAAAAAAAGAAAAAAAAAGGGGGGATAACAATAATACTCTTAAAAACAGGAGCAAATTTTAAACTCAACAAAGTAGGAACATTTAACAATAATAATGTAACTACAATAAATATTCAAGTGGGCTGTGCAATAAACACAGTGTGTGTGTGTATGTGTGTGTGTGCGTGTGTGTGGCGCGCGCGTGCCTGTGTGCGTGTTGAGCGTTTTTAGGCTTTATGATTTTTTTTGAATGCATCTGATGTGTAAAGGTAAAGGCATCCCATAACCATTACCGGTCGTGGGAGAAGCATATGCGCGAAGGTGCGCGTGCTCACGAAGAACAGGAAGAAGACAGACAGACAGACAGACAGACAGACAGACAGACAGACAGACAGCAGGCAGACAAGACAGACACAGACAAGACAGAAAACAGGACGACAGAGACAGGACAGAGATATTTTGATTTATTTGATTTTCTTTTATATCGAGGATAATGGAATAAGCACTCTTGAGCTTTTTTTATATCCAATCCCCGTGTGTATGCACTTCTGTAAATATCTGTTCCCACCGGCACACGATGGCCTCACGAAAACAGAACAGGATTTAACGTGTGCGCAAGATGTTATACGTATTGTTCGCACACGGGGACTCAGTTTAAAGTCTCATCCGAAGGACTGAGAGAGAGAGAGAGAGAGAGAGAGACGAGAGAAGAGAGAGAGACAGGAGAGACAGACAGGACAGACAGACAGGCAGGCAGGCAGACAGACAGGACAGGCAGAGCAGGCAGGCAGGCAGAGGCATGGAGAGACAAAGTAGTGTATGCGCGTGCGGATGCGTGCGCCTGTGTGTGGGGTGTGTTAGCGTGCACGCGCATGCGTGTGCATGCGTATCTTCATCTACCAACAAGTGAATAGTTTACTTAGAGATTAAGGTTCTGCACGGTAAGATCACCTATTTAACCCATAGGCAACGTTGAGATGCTTTTCCTCAAAGGTGATCGGCAGTCGCGTCACCACTGAATGCAAAATAATGTGATGAGGGGGGGGGGGGGGGGGGGGCTTAGTGGTTAGAGCGTTGCCTGGCCATTTGACATTTCAGGACCAAGTCGGAGTTTGAGCCATTACAGAGACCTGTTCAAGGGATCTTTTCCCCGTAGAATTAACATCAGTACTGACCTCAATCCTTCAAAATGTCTATGCATAAAATTATAAACCGAGGATACTTGTGCAAACATCCACAGAATATGTTGTGTACACGTTGGAGCCTGTTTAGCTTTTTGAAAGAGTAAGATTATTCGTTCGGGTAAAAATGATGAGAACAAAATCCTTCAAAAGCTCAGACAGCACCTGTTGTCTGCCGTATGAGCGAAAATGCGTTGTGCTGCCGTACAGGCCTAACAAGTCAGGCCCAGCGCATCTGACTTCGGCATAGGAGAGATTTGTTATTGTTTAAGTCTTTCTTGGGGAAAGACAGGAGAATGGACCAAGGAGGCAGAAAAAAAGATGAAAGTGACAGGTAAAACAAAAACGGAACAAGTTAGACACGATGCAAGGACAAAAATAGGGAAATCCCAGCACAGTTTTCCCGAAGGTGTGATTCTATTAAAATTTTACCCCCCCCCCCCTCCCTCTTCTTTTAATAGTTAAGGAAATATCGAAACTCGAGACATAAAAATAAGAGGAGACTGTCAATGTTAGAAAAATTTCATTTACTTATTCAATATTGGACCAACAGCAAAACTTGAAGTGTCGTCAGGCCTAGTGAGGTAGCACTCAGTTTACAATTTGATTTTGGATGATCCAAAAATATATCTAGAGCTAGATTTTTTTTAAAATTAATCAGCTTATATCTACTTAAACTATTACTCATAGTTACAATAAAGATATAAACTTTTAATGACAGTGATAAAAACAAAACTGACGACTACCGCTTCTTCAGTCTTCACCGACCAGTATGTTGAATGTCAAGTCTTCAGAGGTCTTTCTTTTTTCCCCTCCCCAGCAGTGCCAGTGGTCCGCACTGCAGCTAGGGGGCTGTGTGAAATGACACCTTGCAAACTGCCCCCAGTACACACACATGAACACTTTTCATGCGGAAAGCAAAAGTGCCCACAGTTCAGTGCGCAAGTTAAAAAAAAATGAGAGCAGGCTCCCCCCCCCCCCCCCCCCCCCAAAAAAAAAAAAAAAAAGTGGGAAAAAGAAGCTGGCTTTGGCAGTGAATTTGCATGTTGCTTTTGGTGACGTTTCTGATCTCATCTATCTCTGCTTTTTTTCTATGTCTCTCTATTTCTGTTGTCTGTCTACTTGTTCATCTAAGTATTTTAGCATGTCTCTCTATCTGTTCGTTTTCAGTCCCCCCCTCTTCTCTCTCTATCTCTCTTCTCTCTCTCTTCTCTCTCTCTCTCTCTCTCTCTCTCTCTCTCTCTCTCTCTCTCTCTCTCTCTCTCTCTCTCTGCTCTCTCTCTCTCTCTCTCTCTCTCTCTCTCTCTCTCTCTCTCTCTCTCTCTCTCTCTCTCTCTTCTCTCTTTCTCTCTTTCTCTCTCTCGAACGCACGCAGAACACCTTGCACACACGTTAAATCCTGTTCCGCTTTTCGTAAGAGTAGGCCATCGTGTGCCGGTGGGAACAGATGACAATATTGACAAAACTACATACACACGGGGACTAGACGTAAAAAAAACACGAGTGCTTATTCCATTATCCTTGATATAAAAGAATAAAAATAATTTTAAAAAACTCTCTCTCTCCTCTCTCTCTCTCTCTCTCTCTCTCTCTCTCTCTCTCTCTCTCTCTCCTCTCTCTCTCTCTCTCTCTCTCTCTCTCTCTCTCTCTCTCTCTCTCTCTCTCTCTCTCTCTCTCTCCACTTCCACCAAAAAGTCTTTTGGATGAGACTATAAAACAGGTACCGTGTGCAAACGCACGCAGAACATCTTATGCACACGTTAAAACCACACGCAGAACATCTTGCACATATAATAAATCCCGTTCCTCTTTTCGGAAGAGTAGGCCATTATATCCTAGTGGGAACAAATGACAAAATTTACAAAACTGCATACACATAGGGACTTAATGTAAAAAAAGGCACATGAGTGCTTTCTCCATTATCCTCGAAATAAAAGAAATAACTCTCTCTGTCTCTCTCTGCCCTGTCTCTCTCTGTTTCTCTGTCTCGGTCTCGTCTCTGTCTCTGTCTCTGTCTCTCTCTGTCTCTCTCTTCTCTCTGTCTCTGTCTCTTCTCTGTCTCTTCTCTCTCTCTCTCTCTCTCTCTCTCTCTCTCTCTCTCTCTCTCTCTCTCTCTCTCTCTCTCTCTCTCTCTCTCTCTCACACACACACACACACACACACACACAAACACACACATACACACACAGGTAATATATATAAGCATAGGTAGGCACGCTCGCGCGCGTGTATACACAACACACACACAACACACACACACACACACACAAACACAACACACACCACACCACACATACATAATATATATATATATATATTGTTGTTGTTGTTGGAGTGCTGGTAAAGTAAAATGATTATACCAGAGTTTCTACAGTATACACTGTGTTGGGCTGGTCATAGAGAACACTGGACAGGAAGGCTGGAGCTGGGTGCGGTCTGGAGACAGACACTGCTGGGTAGGGTGGGGACAGGTGGTGGGGAGGACGTAGGTTCATCACAGATCATCGATGTAGGAGGGTCTGTCTGTTGACCCAGACATTGTCGTTCTGGGGTTGGTGGGCGGGAAGGCGTCCTGACATCTGCGATGAAAAAGGGTATCCAGGAACACTGGAACTATACCCTTTCTGCAATGGAGATTGATTTATTGATTGATTGATTGATTCTTTTATATCGAGGATAATGGAATAAGCACTCTGGTGCTTTTTTACATCTAGTCCTCGTGTGTATGCAGTTTTGTAAATGTCATCTGTTCCCACCGGCACATGATGGCCTACTCTCACGAAAAGTGGAACAGGATTCAATGTGTGCGCAAGATGTTCTGAGATGGGGCTTGTGTCCTCTGTTCGTGGGTGGGCCTTGTTGCGGGAGCTGTCAGGAGTGGCTGTCATTGATGTCCGGGGGTCAGCGTCCTTGAGGCTGTACGCTAACCTGTCTGAACCTTTGGGGCTGGGGTGGAATTAGTCCGAATATAAATCTTTGTGTGGGGCCCCCACTGGTGGTTATAAATATGTAGTGTGGTCTGCAAATGGGACATTTTCTGCAGCGCACACTTTAGTTAGGGAATATGTTTGATACGGCGACAAGTTTTCTTTAGGGGGTGCCGTCCCAAGGGGGAATGATGGATGATGCCAGCAACCTGGCTTGGGGGAACACAGAGCTTGAGAGGCACATGGTTGACAGTGAGCTGGCGACACCGACACAGACACAACACAGTGGCCGATGGGTCACAAATAAAGTGCGTTTTAGTCTCTATGTGCGGGGAAATGATTGGATATGATCGACATCGGAATAATGAAAATTGAAATAAAATCAACTAACTACTTTTTCACTGCATATCACAAGAACACACCGTTGGAAGATGATAAATAGCACAGATGTAGTTCACATTATGGAAGAAAACCACTGGTATAAAATTGAATGTTATTGGAAGCCAGGTTCTTTGACTTAAATGAACATTTTCTTGAGAAGATAGAGAACAAACGTCTGCACAGGTAACAGGTAAGAGAGAGAGAGAGAGAGAGAGAGAGAGAGAGAGAGAGAGGAGAGATGAGAGAGAGAGAGAGAGAGAAGAGAGACAGAGAGACAGAGAGAGAGAGAGACAGAGAGAGACAGAGAGAGACAGAGAGAGAGAGCGAAGCAGCTCAATAAATAAATGCCACGAAACTTTACAATGAAAGGCACAGCAGTAAACATAAGCGAGAGAGAACTGGCAACAAAAGGAAGAAGAGAAAGAAAGATAGAGAAAGTAAAACAAATTTTGAAAGAGCAGAAAAGAGAGAGAGAGAGATAAGAATTCAGAGAAAGAAAGAACAACATACACAGAAAAGAAAAAAAGACTTGAAGTGTGAAGAGGGACACGGAAAAAGAGACGGGGATAAATGTCGAGAGACAGGTTCAAAGAAAAAGAAAGCACAAAATAGTCTGCTTGAGCTTCTTTCATTATTTTCATTGAGATTCATTTCAGTGACCTACATGGGAGTGGACAAGAGAAAACATCAAGAAAAACTAGTTAGAATAAACAGCTTTTAAAATAATCAAAACATCAGTCGGTGAAGAGAGATATAAGCAGAAAAATAGAGTCGGGGATAAAAAGGGGGAAAAAAAACTGCTAAACAGAGAGACAGAGAGAGACAGAGAGAGAAGACAAAGAGACAGAGACGGACAGACAGAGAGAGACACGAAGACATAGAGATACAAAGAGACAGACAGAGACACAGAGACAGAGAGACACAAAGAAACACATAGAAAGAGACAGACAGAGAGAGAGAAAAAGTGACGGAGGGTTACAGAGAGAGAGACAGACAGACAGAGAGGGAGACAGAGACAGATACAGAGAGAGACAGAAAGAATCATAGAGAGAGGTAACAAAAAAGTTCTTTATTTAGATAATAGTATAGATATGTATAAGCAGCACACGTTTGCTTCTTTTTCACATTCAGTGTACGCTCTTAAAATGGATTATGATTATCATATAATTGAAACGATACATTAAACAATAGGATTTTGAGGGGGAATAAAGGACAAAATTAACCCAGATCGATAATCGTCACTGCTTAAAAAAAACGAAACAAAATAACAAACAAAGCCACAAACCAAACACGAAATCATATATTTCAGATAAAACAAACACAAAAAATTATTGAAAGGAAACTAACAGATATCATATTTGACAACACCCGCGCGCATGCACGTACATGAATGCATGCACACAACACTCACACACACACACACTCACACACACGCGCGCACACACACAAACACACACGCACACACAAACACACACACACACACACAAACACACCACACACACACACACACACACACACACACACAACACACACATACACACACATACACACACAACACACACACACATACACACACACAACACACACATACACCCCACACACACACACACACATACACACACATACACACACACATACACAATCGTAGCGCGGGGGGAAGAAATAGAAAAAGGCAAACAGACAGACAGGCAGACTGAATGACAGGCAACTATAGAGATTGACCCGCACACATGCAGAGAGAGAGAGAAAGAGAGAAGAAGAGAGAAGAGAGAGAGAGAAGAGAGGAAAGGAGAGAGAGAGAGGAGTGGTGTGTGTGTGTGTGTGTGTGTGTGTGTGTGTGTGTGTGTGTGTGTGTGTGTGTGTGTGTGTGTGTGTGTGTGTGTGTGTGTGTGTGTGTGTGTGTGGAGTGAGTGAGTGAGTGAGTGAGTATGTGTGCGTGCTTGCGTTTGTGCGTATGTGCATGCGTTTGTTCGCGCGCACACGCGCGCTTGTGTGTGTATGACTGTCTCTCTGTATATGTGTCTGTGTGTCTCTATCGGTAAACGCAATCAAACTTTTCAATCACAAATAAGAGTGTGGGAGCTACAGCCAAAAAAATCCCAAAAACCCCAAAACCCAAAAATCATAAAAAGCACACAAAGAGTGGCAGCACAGGCAGTAAGAGAGGAGGAAGAGAAAATAAAAACGGGTTTTAAGAAAGCACAAGCGATAGAAACTAAAATAGAGGAGAAAAAAAAGACCGCCATCAAGTAATAGGAGTAGACAGCGAAATGGAGACGACATCAGTTTTTAGAAAGACAGAATTTTAAACAAAAAATGAAATCATAAAAAAAAGTATTGCCCAAAGTTTTTCGTGGTTGTTTCTTTTTTCATTCAGATTTATTCCAGTCACACTGTTGACATTGAAAAAAGAAAATCAAACAAAAAAAAAGAGA
>CM060343.1:27611599-27613367 GCA_030674155.1 Stramonita haemastoma
TCGAGGACAGAGGGAAATGAAGAGCTGGTTGAGAGGTCTTCTGTGGCGCCCCTATGGTCTATATAGACTACGGGACAGAAGAAGAACAGCAGGAGAATGGACCAAGAAGGCAGAAAATAGACAAGAAAGAGGGGTAACCAGAAGAATAAGAACAAGATAGAAACAAAGAGAGGGATATAAAAGAGGAAATTCCTAGCTCAGAATTCCCAAAAGGTGGGGATGCTATTTATACTAACAGGTCTCCGCCATACCCACAGAGATCGGGGGGGGGGAGGGGGGGGGGAGGGTGACAAGTGCATTACCACCGTTTTGCCTTTAGGGCAAGACAGAGACTGAGAGAAGGTGAAAAAGTACACAGGCCCACAAAAAAAATTTGAAAACAAAGTTGGAAACAAAATACATGTTTAAAAAAAAAAAAGTAAGCACACCAAAAAGAAACGTAATGGCGACGCTTAGTCTGAGCTCAAGTAATCTTAGCCAAAGGGAGATAAAAAAAAATTGTCAGAGAAGGTCAGGAGACTTGACAGTGCAAACAATAGGGGGAAGATTTGGCCCTTCTGAGTGGTTTGACACAAAGAGATATTGCCATACCACGGGATGAGTAGGGGGGTCATGTGGAGGTGATGGGTGGTAGGAAGCTTGTATCTATCTATCCCTACACACCAGACAGACGCAGCATCGATTGACATTGTCTCTGTTTTGTAGCGTCTTGTATCCTTGTCTTGGCCTTGCGGTGAACCTTGAAGGATGAGTAGCAAGCTTTCTCCGTTGGTTGTGCGCGAGAGATGCTACTTACAGAAATGGGAGAAAACTGAAAGACAGAGAGGACAGACAGACAGACAGCAGACAGACAGACAGAGAGACAGGGTCAGGGACAGGAGAGACAGATATTCAGAGAGAGTGAGTGAGGAGAGAGAAGAGGAAGGAGAGAGAGAGAGAGAGGAGAGAGAGAGAGGAGAGGGAGAGAGAGGAGAGAGATGAGAGAGAAGAGAGAGAGAGAGAGAGAGAGAGAGAGAGAGCTAATTTTGTTTTACATCGAGGGATAACGGAATTAGCATGATGTCCTTTTTTACATCCGGTCCCTGTGTGTATGCAGTTTTGTAAATCTTGTCATCTGTTCCCATCGGCACACAATGGCCTACACTTACGAAAAGTGGAACAGGATTTAACATGTGCGCAAGATGTTCTGCGTGCGTTCGCACACGGGGCCTCGGGTTTATAGTCTCATCCGAAGGACTTTAGGGGAGTGGATCAGCACTGATGTTAACTCCAGGGGAAAAACCCCTGAAACGGGAATGGAAACCGGTCGTCAAATTGGGAGCGCAATTTTCTGACCACTAGGCTTTCCTGTCCCCCTTTGAGAGAGCTGTGTGTGTGTGTGTGTTGTGTGTGTGTGTGTGTGTGTGTTGTGTGTGTGTGTTTGTTGTGTGTGTGTGGTGTGTGTGTTGGTGTGTGTGTGTGTGTGCATGCACGCGTGTGTATGTGCACATTGTGTGTGAGGGGGGGGGGTTTCATTCATTGATTATTTTTTGTTCTGCATTATTGGTTTTGATTTGCAGTGATTAGAATGGGCTGTTGTAGGCTAAGCTTTGTTTTACATCTTTGTCGTTCTATGAACCGAAATGGTTTCCTACTGCCCACAGACTAAATCACCTTGAAAACTGTCTTTTATTGATGCCCCTCTCTTGTCTCCCTGCTCTCGACTCTGTCTCTGTCTCTGTCTTGTCTCTTGTCTCTCTGTCTCTGTCTCTGTCTCTGTCCTGTCTCT
>CM060343.1:27613467-27615967 GCA_030674155.1 Stramonita haemastoma
TCTATCTATCTTATCTATCTATCTATCTATCCTTAGTTTGGCGACCGTGGGACACCCATGAAGACTTGAAAAACTAGTTCCCTCCATTTCCTCTCTCTGTTCTGCCTTTCTCAAAGTTTTGTTGAGTTCTAGGCCTGTCCATTCGCTGATGTTGTCCTCCCATCTCTTCCTCGGTCTGCCTCTTTTTGTTCCTCCTTGGACAGTGGCCTTGCAGTATTGTTTTTGCTAGTCCTTTTAATCTTGTGACTTGCCCGCACCATTTAAGTTTACGCTTCTTTACGATTGATATGTTTTCATTGGGCCCTATGAATGTGTATAAGAAAGGAAAATGAGCTAATGGAAAGTAGCCATTAAATATATAATATAACACTCACTCTTACAGCTACACTTGACGCGTACATCTTAGTACTCAGTCTCTGGGGAAAAAATAAAAACATAACAAAATGTATCCCATGTTGACGTGATAACAAAGGCTGCTTTCAACCCTTCAAATGTTTGGCAAAGCGAGGCTGCCATAGAAGGGTCCTCAGGGTCTATGATTGGCTGAAAGCTGGACCAAAGCATATACATCAATCAGACTGGCTCCTATTTGTCACGTGTCTTTTTCTTGACCTTGTCTGACCCTGGGAAATGAGTAAGGGTTCCAAATACTGGGAGAAGTCGAAAGTACAACTATATATCTATGTATAAACCATACGTTATGCTACGTTGCAATGCTGATATAGAAAAAAGCAAAATGGAAGTCTGGAAGGGGTTTGACAGGGCATGAGCAAGAGACATGCTAAAATATTATGTAGTACTGATGCATACACAAAATCATAATGGACAGATACAAAATGAAAATGAAAAAAGAAAGAAAACAAAAGAAAAGAGAGAAAAGGGGGGGAAACGGTTGAATAAGAAAGGAGAGGAAAAAGCAAGAAGAAACAAAAAACAAAAGAATGTGTTGACTTTCGTTCAAAGCCAATAATCGAAAGGACTTTTGTACAATGTGGCAACTTTATCAGTTATTCCTCACTATTGTAAATGAACATGAACAAACATGAAATGGTTGCACTATGATAGATCATACGGACAAAATGCTTCATCAATAATCATGTAAATGCAAAAAAAAAAATTCTATGTTTAGTCTGGAAACTCACAAGGAACAGAAAATTTCAACAGTTTTACTGCAGCTAATGGCAAACGTTACGCCATTAGATGGCACATGCTCAAACATCTTTTTCCTCAAAAGTATTTAAATTATTTATCTTTTTTCACACCAGTCCACAGTAGTTGGTTTCCATTAATATTTCCCCTTTCCCCTGAAATGTAGATCATGATTATAGGAATCCAGATCATATGCTCGCTTCGATAATTATAAACCACGATTCGTATACCAGTTTCTCAAAATGATTCAGGCGTGGCAAGATATTAAAGCAGTTTTGATTACAATGTTAGTACCTCACATGAAATTGTCAGATCCCTAATTGGATCTGGAGAATAAGTGGTTAGGACTGTTCTTCTTTGCTGAATTGTCAGTCAGCATCTGTTGTTATCTGTCATATGAGAAATACACGTTGTGCTGCCGTTAAGCGCCTGACAAGTCATACCTAGAGTATCCGACTACGGCATGAGAGAGACTTGTTATTTTTCAAAGTTTTTTTTCCTGGGAATAACAGTATGCTTGTTAGTCATGGACCCTCACAGCGGATCTGGAGAGGAGGATAAAGGCCACAGAGATGAGATGCTTTCGCATACTCCTTGGTATCTCTTACAAAGACCACATTACTAACGAGGAAGTGAGAATCAGAATCGGTCAAGCCATCGGGCCTTTGAAGATCGCCTGACCACAGTAAAAAAAACGCAAACTGAAGCGGTATGGGCACGACGCAAGATCAACAGGGCTTGCCAAGACGATTCTGCAGGGAATTGTGCAAGGCAGGAGAAGGAGAGGCAGGCAGAGAAAGAGATGGGAGGACAACATCCGAGAGTGGACGGACGGGCCTCAGGCTGAGTGACACCCTGAGAAAGGTCGAGGACAGAGGGAAATGGAGAGAGAGCTGGTTGCGAGGTCTTCCGTGGCGCCCCTACGGTCTATATAGACTACGGGATAGAAGAAGAACAGCAAGAGAATGGACCAAGAAGGCAGAAAAATAGACAAGAAAGAGGGGTAACCAGAAGAATAAGAACAAGATAGAAACAAAGAGAGGGATATAAAAGAGAAATTCCTAGCTCAGAATTCCCAAAAGGTGGGGATGCTATTTATACTAACAGGTCTCCGCCATCCCCACAGAGATCGGGGGGGGGGGGGGGGGGGGGGGGGAGGGTGACAAGTGCATTACCACCGCTTTGCCTTTAGAGCAAGACAGAGACTGAGAGGAGGTGAAAAAGTACACAGGCCCACAAAAAAAATTTGAAAACAAATTGGAAACAAAATATATGTTAAAAAAAGCAAACAAAAAAAAAGTAAGCACACCAAAAAGAAACGTAATGGCGACGCTTAGTCTGAGCTCAAGTA
>CM060343.1:27620967-27630967 GCA_030674155.1 Stramonita haemastoma
ATGTGCGTTTGCGTGCGTGCGCGCGTTCGTCTGTGTGTGTATATGTGACTGTAAACTTCAACAACTTCAGAAAAAAATAATAAAAATCCCAGAAACACTACATATAATACCAGACCATACTAAACAACACTTCACACACACATATACCTTAGCCCCAACCCCACACCCACCTCAACTTGGGTTTTTTTTCAATTTTTTCGTTTTTTTTTTTCACTACTATAGTGGACTCAACCTCTCGCACCAAGCGTCACCTGAACCAGGCGACAGAGAAGATACGGCAGCAGCGTCAGATCACCATCATGTTGGTCGTCGTCTGTGTCGTCTTCGTCATCCTCACCATCCCTAACTGCATCTTCTTCATCTACAAACCTTACTGGAGTCCTGTGCCCGGCACCTTGGAAGACGCTAAGTTCAGAGTCATCGAACAGGTGAAGAGAAAGAGAGAGAGAGGGGGGGGGAGAAGAGAGAGAGAGGGGGGGCGAGAGGGGGGGAGAGAGAGGGAGAGGGAGGGAGATGGAGGGGGAGAGATTTATTTATTTTATTTATTCTTTTATATCGAGGATAACAGAATAAGCAATCATGTGCTTTTTTTCATCCGGTCCCCGTGTGTATGCAGTTTTGTAAATATTGTCATCTGTTCCCACCGGCACACGATGGCCTACTCTTACGAAAAGCGGAACAGGATTTAACGTGTGCGCAAGATGTTCAGCGCGCGTTCGCACACGGGGCCTCGGTTTAAAGTCTCATCCGAAGGACTTTTGGGAGAGGTGGAGTCAGCACTGAGGGAGAGAGAGAGAGACACAGAGAGAGACAGAGACAGAGAGACATAGATACAGACAGAGAGACAGAGACAGAGAGACAGAGACAGAGAGACATAGATACAGACTGAGATACAGACAGATTTGATTTGATTTGATTTATTCTTTTATATCGAGGATAATGAAATAAGCACTCTTGTGCTTTTTTACATCCATTCCCCGTGTGTATGCAATTTTGTAAATGTCGTCTGTTCCCACCGGCACACGATGGCCTACTCTTACGAAAAGCGGAACAGGATTTAACGTGTGCACAATATGTTCTGCGTGCGTTTGCACACAGGGCCTCGGTTTACAATCTCATCCGAAGGACTTTAGGGGAGAGTGGAGTCAGCACTGATGTTAACTCCAGGAGAAAAATCTCCTCGACCTGACTCGAACCCGGGTCGTCAAATTGCCAGCGCAATGTTCTGACCACTAGGCTATCCGTCAGAGACAGAGACAGAATGATACAGAGAAAGAGACACAGAGAGAGAGACAGAGACAGACAGAGACAGACAGACAGACAGAGATAGAGAGACAGAGAGAGGAGAGAGAGAGAGATTATACCGATGTTTTGATGATTTTATGGTTTAAATAGCTCAGTGGATAGAGCGCCGCTCGTTTTGCCCAAGCTAAGGTTAAGCAACATTGAGCGTGGTTACCAGGTGGATGGGTGACCGTTTGTGTGCCTTGGCTTCAGTATAGTCCCCCAAGTCACCCAGCTGTAAATGGGTACCTGCCCTCTTTAGGGTCAGGGAAGGTAAAGAAGCGAGGGAGAGGAGATGAGCGGCACACTCAACATGCTGGCCCCTGAAAAAGTGAGGTCTCTGACGCCTCGCTCCCCTACGACCACATACATTTTGGGGCACCCTTACCTTTTACCTATGGTTTAAATGAACTAGGTTTTTTTCTATTAAAAATAATAAATAGAACAAGCTGAAGTGGATGACTATAGTACTCTAGAAAATAGATGTGCAAGCAACAGTTTTATCGTATGAATGTATTTTTTACTTTTTTTTTTTTAATTCGTTTTGTTGTTACAAAATACACATATGCATAACAAGCATTATCAATGCCAATAAAACGTTAACCGTTTGCAATATTAATGAAAAATAATACATAACGTGTTGAAACTGAGGGCATCAGGGGAAAAAAAAACAGCAAAAAAAACAGACGCATAACAAAGCAAAGACAACACGAATGATGATGCGTTATCTTGTTGCTTATTCTAAGTGTCTTCACCTGAATGATAGCAGACTATTCAGTTGGGGAGTGGGTTGACTCAGGCTGAAGAAAGAGTAGTAGTAGTAGTAGTAGTAGTAGTAGTAGTAGTAGTAGTAGTAGTAGTAGTAGTAGTATGTAGTAGTAGTAGTAGTAGTAGTAGTAGTAGTAGTAGTATCATTACCATCATCATCATCATCACCATGAACAGCATCATAATCATCCTCCTCCTCATATTTGTTTAAATCTTTTTTTTAAAATCTAAAGTGTATGTGTGTGCGCGTGTGTGCGTGTGTGTGCGTGTGTGTGCGTGCGTGCGTGCTTGCGTGTGTGTGTGTGTGTGTGTGTGTGTGTGTGTGTGTGTGTGTGTGTGTGGTGTGTGTGTGTGTGTGTGTGTGTGTGTGTGTGTGTGTGTGTGTGTGGCTGTTTGTGTCTGTGTCTGTGTCTCTGTGCGTGGGTGTGTCTGTGTCTGTCTATCTATCTGCATGTCTGCATGTATCTGTGTGTATGTCTTGTTTCTTTCATTGTTTGTTTATTTGTTTCTTTTTTTCAGGTGGTGTATTTGTTATCCGATCTCTCTCACGCCACCAATTTCTTCGTCTATTTCTTCTCCACTAAGAAATTCAGGGACCGCTTCTTGGAGACTGTCTGCTGCTGCCGGAAGTGGAAACGTCACATGACACGTGCCTCACACGTAGGCCAATCACAGTTCTCCGACACCGGAAGTATCTACGTCTCTTCCTTCAGCAATGGCGGCGGAGCCATTCCTCTCAATATGCGCGGGAGTGGTCGTTACTGAATGAATGTGTGTGTGAGTGTGTTTGTGGGGGGGGGGGGGGGGGGGGGGGTTGCTTGTGTGTGTGTATGTGTGTATGTGTGTGTGTTTGTGTGTGTGTGTGTGTGTGTATGTGGGTAGGTAGGTGGGTGGGTTTGTGGGTGTGTGGGTGTGGTTTTGTGTGGGTGTGGGTGTGGGTGGGTAGGTGGGTGGGTTTGTGTGTGTGTGTGTGAGCGTGTGTGTGTGTGTGTGTGTGTGTGTGTGTGTGTGTGTGTGTGTGTGTGTGTTGTGTGTGTGTGTGTGTGTGTGTGTGTGTGTTGTGTGTGTGTGTGTGTGCGAGTGTTTGTGTGTTCGAGTGTGTGTTGTTTGTGTGTATATGTGTGTGTGCTTCAATGTGTGTATGTGCGCTTGAATGTGTGTGTGTGTGTGTGTGTGTGTGTGTGTGTGTGTGTGTGTGTGTGTGTGTGTGTGTATGTGTGTGTGTGTGTGTGTGTGTGTGCTCGCATGTTTGTGTGTGTTTACCTGCATAAGGAAGAATGTTTGTGCGTGTATAGCAATATATATATGAGTGCTAATATGAATTCTTGTGTATGTATGAACACATGTGTGCACAAACGCGCTTACATCCTATGCTTGCGTGTGTGCATGTGTGTGTGTTCGTGTGCGCGCGCGTGCGTGCGTGCGTGCATGCGTGCGTTGTGTTGTGTGTGTGTCTGTGTGTTTGCTTGTATTTGTGTATGTGTGTCTATGTGTGTCTGTGTGTATGTGTGTGTGTTCATTTATGTATGTGTATGTATGTGTCTGTCTATCTGTCTGTTTGTCTTTCTGTTTATGTCTCTGTGTCTGTGTCTCTGTGTTTATATTTCTGTGTCTATGTACCTGTGTGTATGCGCGTTGTCACAAAGGATGCGCAATATTTCATTTCCTTTTCATCTGTCACTTACGTTCTTCCTTCAGTCCTAAGCGCCAAAGAAAAACTTGTCTAATTATTAAAATGTGTAAAATGTAACCACAGTATTCTTGTATTCACCTTTTAAGAGTGATTGAAAGAGCATTAACAACCACTACAAAAAAAATATCCAAAGTTTTCTTTGGCATTATAATATGAAGATTCAAACGGAGTTATGTTGTGATTTTTTTTAAAGTATGAATTATGTCTTTTGTCGTGGCTCTTTGTCGTGATTTTGAATTTAAATTTTGCGTGGAATATTGGCTAGTGTAGCTTTCTTTTTTCTAGAAAATGAACAAAGTTTTTTTTTTTCTTTTTAAAAAAAAGGTTTTGATTTCGGTATTCTGCGTTACTGTTGTTGTTGCTAGTAGTGGTGGTGATGTTGGTGGTGATGGAGGTGGTAATACTGCTGCTAAAGCTTTTGAAATCAGCCTGTCTTGGGCCAGTGGAATCTGGTGTAGCTCATTCTTCGTCAGGTCAGATATTGCATGCTTGGCATGTTGGTGTCAACTGTGCCACAACTGGCCTATAGCTGTCTAAATCACACAGAGACAGACACAGACAAATACAGACACGGATAGACACGGACTGACACACAGACACAGACAGAAACACACACTGATACACACACAGACAGACACACAGATACACACACAGACACACAGATATACACACAGACACACACTCAGACACACCGACACAGACAAACACACCGACACACACACACACACGCACGCACGCACGCACGCACACACACATAAAAAAATAGGGAAGCAGACTGATGTTTAATTACGCAGAAGATATTACACGTGTATTGGCACACAGTTTGCTGTCTATACTGTCGTATATATATATATATATATATATATATATATATATATATATATATATATATATATATATATATATATATATATATATATGTATATATATATATGTATATATATATATATATATATATATATCTGTTGTGTGTGTGTGTGTGTGTGTGTGTGTGTGTGTTGTGTGTGTGTGTGTGTGTGTGTGTGTGTGTGTGTGTGTGTGTGTGTGTGGCGCTCCACCACGAAATGAGTCGCTTAGCACATTACCCAATTTTGCGCTAGGAGCCATTAAAGGCAGGTGGAGGTCAAGTTGTCAATTTTGAGATTTTGATGGATTATTAAACTATATCCGTAATTCTACCTTGCAATGAAATATCAAGGCTTGATTTTTATTCCTTTTGCTTTTAAATGTGTTTTAAAAATACCCAAGCCTTCATTCTGACTACTTATTAGAATGCTAAACTTGTCAATTTCTCATTTTCTCATTTGCTGCAGTCTATCATTTGAAGTTGTAATATCTTTTGACAGAATTGTCCGATTTTCAATCTGTTTTTTGTGTTGTATAGCCCTTTCATTGCAAGTTTATTAACAAAAAATTGACCTCTTATGCAATGCGTCTTATTATGTGGTGGAGTGTCACATATTATATATATATAGATATATATATATAATATAGATAGATATATAGATATATATATAATATATAAATATATAATATATATATATATATATATATAATATATATATATGCTGGGTATTGGAGCCAGGGCGAATTCCCTTTCATTTAAAGGACACCCTTAATCTAATAAACAGCAACTGGCACCTATGTCGTCTTCACAGTCAATGCTACAAACGTTTAAATAATGTCGAGTTGATGATAAGCATTGTGGTGGTTGGGTATTTCAAACGATGTAAAATACTCACAGGTCTCAATATTCTTCACAATTATGGAAGCTAGGGTGTATGATTGTTTCATGTAAAAAAAAAAAAAAAAAAAAAAACCTACTTCAATTATGAATATTCATATCGAAGTAATGCGGTTGATTTTTTTTTTTTAGTAATACTGATAATTATTGTATCTCGCTGTCACTTTTGCCGTGTTGTGTCTGTTTTGGTTTAGATTTGTTGGTGGGTGGGGGGGGGGGGGGTATCTAAAACCTGTTGTCAAAACGTAAAGTAGTTGTGACATGGGAAGACTGCACTAAACGTTGTGTGTTATTATGGTTGTACGTCAAACTGGTTTATTCAATTAATCTAGTTGGAATACTTTTTAAGTGTTGTCGCTACTGCTGTTGTTCTTACTACTCTACCGTCAAATTCATTACAGCCATCATTACCATCCTCTTCTTCTTCGTCGTCGTCTTCTTCTTCTTCTTCCTCCTCCTCCTCCTGCTCCTCCTCCTCTTCCTCATTCTTTGCAATTCTTCTTCGCAATTTTTCTTCTTTTTCTTCTTCTTCTTCTTCTTCTTCTTCTTCTTCTTCTTCTTCTTCTTCTTCTTCTTCTTCTTCTTCTTCTTCTTCTTCTTCTTCTTCTTCTTCTTCTTCTTCTTCTTCTTCTTCTTCGTCAATTCTTCGCATTCTTCTTGCAATTCTTCTTCGCAATTTTTTTCTTCTTTGCAATTCTTCTTCGCAATTCTTCTTCTTCTTCTTCTTCTAACACTCAGACAGTAACTTTTGTTCTCTGTTATATGAGCGAAAATATGTTACACTGCCGTTAAGCACCTGACAAGTCGGGCCCAGCGCATCCGACTTTAGCATAGAGTGAATTGTTATATTTAAAGTCTTTCTGGAAAAAAAGGCAGGAGATGGACAAAAATGCAGAAAATAGCCCAGAAGGAGGTGACAGACAAAAAAGGAACAAGGCAAAAACAAAGAGAGTGATAGAAAAGAGAGAATTCCACATAGAGATTTCCAGAGGTAGGAATGATATTTATTCTGACAGGCCCCTAGGCATACCCACGTGGCAAAAAAGAAGTGATTTGGGCCACTGTTAGGTCCGTATCTACCCTTGATGCAGTCAGATGTCAGCTCTTGCCTAGCCATGTCATTTTAGGCTTCTTTATTTCTCGAACATGGATATGAATAATAAGTAAGGGGACGGGATAGCTCAGTGGTCATAACACTCGCTTTCCACGAGCAAATTTAAACAGCATCGAGCGTGGTTACCAATTGTATGGGTGACCTGTTACGTAAGAGTAGGCCATCGTGTGCCGATGGGAACAGATGACATTTACAAAACTTTATTTACAAAAATTTACAAAAATGCATACAAACGGGAACAGGATGTAAAACAGCACAAGAGTGCTTTTCCCATTATCCTCGATATAAAAGAAAATAATTTTTAAAAATTTAAAAATTAAACTACTAGAAGTGTAAGCCAGTCACAGCCCGTGAGATCAATGAGACGTAGGGTCATACTCCTACAGGAAATTGACGTCCTCTGGTTTTAAAAGGTCTACGATTTCTGTCTTAATTAATCTACCAATCCGCCTAAAGGAATGATAGTAGTAAGTTGTGGAAAGTGTACACAAGTTTCCAGGCTTTTCATTAACGTATTTATTTATATATTTATTTATTTATTGTGCATTTATTTATTCATTTATTTATACATTTCTTTTTTGTAATTATTATGTATTCATTTTGTTTATTTATGTATTCTATTTATTTATTTATTTATTTATCTATTTATTCTTTTATATCGAGAATAATGGAATAAGCACTCATGTGCTTTTACTACATATTACAGTCTCCGTGTGTATGCAGTTTTGTAAACGTAGCAATCGTTAATTTGTAGTATTTCTGCAATATCAACATACCTAGCATGCAACCAGCTACCTGAACAAAACATTGGCTCTGCCAGGTTATAGATGGATGGATGGATGGATGGATGGATGGATGGATGGATGGATGGATGGATGGATGGATGGATGGATGGATGGATGGATGGATGGATGGAGAAGGGTAGATAGAAGTGTGTGTGTGTGTGTGTGTGTTCTTTTTATTTAATATTCTCTTATTTCGAGGATAATGGAATAAGCACTCACGTGCTTTTTTACATCCTGTCCCGGTGTGTATGCAGCTTTGTGCATTTTGTCATCCGTTCCCACCGGCACACAATGGCCTACTCTTCCAATAAGCGGAACAGATTTTTAACGGGTGTGCAAGGTGTTCTGCGTGCGTTCGCACATGGTACCTCGGTTTTTAGTTTCATCCGAAGTGTGTGTGTGTGTGTGTGTGTGTGTGTGTGTGTGTGTGTGTGGTGTGTGTGTGTGTGTGTGTGTGTGTGTGTGGTGTGTGTTGTGTGAGCGTGCGCGCGCGCGCGCGTGTGTGTATGTGTGTTTGTCCGTCTATCTGTCTGTCTGTTGTCTGTCTGTCTGTCTGAATGTATGTATGTCTGTGTGTGCGTGTGTGTGTGTGTGTGTGTGTGTGTGTGTGTGTGTGTGTGTGTGTGTGTGTGTGTGGTGTGTGTGTGTGTGTGTGTGTGTGAATGTACGTGTGCACGTGTGTTATGTGTGTACGTGTGTGTATATGAGTGTGTGAGAGAGAAAGAGAGAGAGAGAAAGAAAGAGAGAGAGAGACACACACACAGAGAGACAGAGAGAGAGAGAGACAGAGAACAGAGACACAGAGAGAGAGAGAGACAGAGACAGAGACAGAGACAGAGAGAGAGAGAGAGAGAGAGAGAGAGAGGGTGGGGGGGGAGAAAAAGAATAAATGCAAACGACTGCAACATTTTTCTTTCTTTCTTTCGTTTTCTCTTTCTTTCTTTCTATTCTTTCTTCAAACTCTCAACTCTCTCTCTCTTCTCTCTCTCTCTTCTCTCTCTCTCTCTCTCTCTCTCTCTCTCTCTCTCTCTCTCTCTCTCTCTCTCTCTCTCTCTCTCTCTCTCTCTCTCTCTCTCTCTCTCTCTCTCTCTCTCTTCTCTCTCTCTCTCTCTCTCTCTCTCTCCTCTCTCTCTTCTCTCTCTCTCCTCTCTCTCTCTCTCTCTCTCTCTCTCTCTCTCTCTCTCTCTCTCTCCTCTCTCTCTCTCTCTCTCCTCTCTCTCCTCTCTCTCTACTCTCTCTCTCTCTCTTCTCTCTCTCTCTCTCTCTCTCTCTGGGGACGGGATAGCCTAGTGGTTAGAACATTGCGCTCGCAATCTGACCAACGGGTTTGAATCCCATTAAAGGGTATTTTCTCCCGGATTTATATCATTACAGACCCCACTCTCCCCAAAAGTCCTTCGGATGACACTATAAACCAAGGCCCCGTGTGCGAAGGCACGCAGAACATCTTGCGCACACGTTAAAATCTGTTCCGCTTTTCAAAAGAGTAGGCTATTGTGTGCTGTGGGAAAGCATGACAACATTTACAAAATGTATACATACGGGGACTGGATATAGAAAAGCACATAAGTGCTTATTCCTAAATCCTTGATAAAAAAAAAATGATTACAATTCTTTTTTAATAATAATCTGTTATCTTTCTTTATTCTTCCTTTCTTTCTACTTTCAATCAATCATCGGGGTATTTTCTTTCTCTCTCCCGTCTTTTTTCTTTCTTTCTCGTTGATGTCCTTCCTTTTCTTTTCCATTCCTTTCTTTTCTTTTGTTTGTCCGTTTTTCTTTCTTTTTTCCCTAGAATTTATTGTCATTTCAATTTATTTTTATTGAATCTTTGATCAGTCTTTTTCAAAATGATTGAGAAGTTGGTACCTGCACATTTTTTTCCTCCACTACTTTTTCCTCAATTTTTCTCTTTTTTCTTTTCTTTTCCTGATTTTTTTTTTAACCTACCCCCTTCCCTTAGCTTCTTAATAACTTTTTTTTTTTATTCTTTCTTTCTCTCTTCTTGGTTTGCATTGTTTTTAGTTTTTGTCACTTGTATCCCGTTTGGGCCCAAAACTTTTTTTCCCCATCCATTAGACTATGAGTGGTGGTCTGGGTGCTAGGTTTTTCTGATGAGACAATAAACCAAGGTCCCTTGTGTAACACATCATTATTTTTTAGCGCACGTAAAAGAACCTACAGCAAAAAGGGGGTTCGTCCTTGGCAAAATTCTGTAGAAAAAAACCACTCTGATAGGAAAACAAATACAGTTGCAGACAGGAAAAAATAAAATAAGATAATGGGTAGGTGCTGCACTTGCGGCGATGCGGCTCTCCGCGGGGAGAGCAGTCGAAATTTCATGCAGAGAAATCTGCTGTGACATAATATGGTTAAAAATTACTATAGTAAAAATTCAAGATCATGTCATAGTCATTGGGCAAGGCAGGTTTTAACACTTAACTCAATGATGCCCACAGATCTGACTGGGAAGGACTATAATGATTGTATAGTAACGGCTTATTATATTATATATATGAGAGAGAGAGATGATGGAGAGATGAGATGAGATGAGAGAGAAAGAGAGAGTTAGAGAATAGAGAGGAGAGATGATGAGTAGATGAGAGAGATGA
>CM060343.1:27635967-27645967 GCA_030674155.1 Stramonita haemastoma
TATTCGTAACTGTTTACATAAAAAGACATGTTATTCGTAACTGTTTACATAAAAAGACATGTTATTCGTAACTGTTTACATAAAAACTCATGTTATTCGTTACTGTTTACATAAAAACACATGTTATTCGTTACTGTTTACATAAAAACACATGTTATTCGTTACTGTTTTACATCAAAAACATGTTATTTGTTACTGTTTACATCAAAACACATGTTATTTGTCACTGTTTGCATCAAAACACGTGTTACTGGATACTGTTTACATCAAAACACATGTTACTCGCTATTGTTTACATCAAAACATATGTTACTGTTCACATCAAAACATATGTTAATGTTCACATCAAAACATATGTTACTCGCTACTGTTTACATCAAAACATATGTTACTCGCCACAGTTTACATCAAAACATGTGTTACTTGTTACTGTTTACATCAAAACATATGTTACCTGTTACTATTTACATCAAAACACGTGTTACTCGTTACTGTGTACATCAAAACACATGTTACCTATTACTGTCTGCATCAAAACATATGTTACTCGTTACTGTTCACATCAAAACGCACGTAAACTCATTTCTGTTTACATCAAAAGACATCTTATTCATCAATGATTAAACCAATACACATGCCTTCTCGTTCTAATTCAAATCAAAACACCAGTTACTCACTACCATACAATTCGAAATAGGCTTCACCCGATATTTACGTTTTGTGTTTTTTGCTGTGGTTTTTTTTTTTTTTTAATTAATCACATTTCACTCTTTCTTGTGGGAATGCTAGAGACCTTTCCACCATAGATAGCATCCCCAGCTTCTGAAAATTCTGTGTCAGAAAATGTCCCTTTTCTATCACTCCCTTTGTTTCTGTCTTTATCCTTACCTCTCTACCTCTTCACCGATGTTTGTTTTCTTTCTACATAGCCCATTTTCCTGTCTTTTTTTCATATAAACTATACACATTTTCTTTAAAAATATATATGTAAAAAACTTTCTGAGGAGCTGCTCTGCTCCACAGAGGCCAGTAAGGAACGGGGTAGCTAGTGGTCAGAACATTGCGCTCGCAATTCGACGACCCGGGTTCGATTCCCGTTCGAGGGGATATTTCTCCTGGAGTTAACATCAGTGCTGACTCTTCTCTCCCAAAAGTCCTTCCGATGAGACTTTAAACCGAGGCCCCGTGTGCAAACGTACGCAGAACATCTTGCATACACGTTAAATCCTGTTCCGCTTTTCGTAAGAATAGGCCTTTGTGTACCGGTGAGAACAGATGACAAGATTTACAAAACTACATACACACTGGGACTGGATGTAAAAAAGCACACAAGTGCTTATTCCATTAACCTCGATATAAAAGACTAAATCACTAAATGAGGCCAGCAGTTAGACCTGCTGCCCAGTTACAGGCACGCATGATGACAAGGCACTACGGTCGCAAGTCACTGGTGGTTACGCTTTTCGCTATAGTATTGTAATATCTAAACTCTGTATTTCATGCTTTTGTTTTGTTTTGTTTTGTTTTGTTTGGGGATCACAAACGGTGTTTTTTTTTTACTGATAGTTGCACTCATTTTTGTTTCTTTGCCAAAAATTTAAGAAGAAAAACACACTGCATTATATTATTTATAATTATATGATATCTCTTTTTCTTCTCTCTTCTTTTTGGCAATTAAAAAAAAATTAGTTCAACTATCAGTATAAAACAAAACATGTTTATACAATGCTTTTTCTACGTCAAAACAAAACATGTTCATACAATGTTTTTTCTACGTCAAAACAAACATGTTCGTACAATGCTTTTTCTACGTCAAAACAAAACATGTTCATGCAATGCTTTTTCTACGTCAAAACAAAACATGTTCATGCAATGATATTTCTTCGTCAAAACAAAACATGTTCATACAATGCTTTTTCTACGTCAAAACAAAACATGTTCGTACAATGCTTTTTCTACGTCAAAACAAAACATGTTCATACAATGCTTTTTCTACGTCAAAACAAAACATGTTCATGCAATGATATTTCTTCGTCAAAACAAAACATGTTCATACAATGCTTTTTCTACGTCAAAACAAAACATGTTCATACAATGCTTTTTCTACGTCAAAACAAAACATGTTCATACAATGCTTTTTCTACGTCAAACAAAACATGTTCATACAATGCTTTTTCTACGTCAAACAAAAACATGTTCATACAATGCTTTTTCTACGTCAAAACAAAGCATGTTCATACAATGCTTTTTCTACGTCAAAACAAAACATGTTCAAACAATGCTTTTTTCTGCGTCAAAACAAAAATGTTATACAATACTTTTTCTTCGTCAAAACAATTGCTCTGATTACTACAGTAACTGTTTGAGACCAAAAAGACAGTTAACTGTTTCATTTATTAATACAATTCAAAAATAAAATACCTTTGACTCATTGTCATTAATTTTGCATTGTAAATAGACTTACCTTTTTAAAACATGGCCACTTCACTTATCACATTATTAAATCAGAACACATTCCCCGCATTATCAGACCACATTTCCATATTACCATTTTACTCAAAAAATAAACCAATGTTTTTAATAAACATGACTCGTCTTTTAAAAAAAATCTTAATCGAAACATATATATTAATCATTACTCATTGCTTTCACATCTCGAAACATATTGTACTCGTCACTATGTTCAAAATTGACTATTCGCGTTTTTTTTTTTTGTTTTGTTTTTGTATGGTTAGGTTTTAGGGGTGTGGTGGGTGTTTTTTTTAATTTTGGTCTTAAAATCATTCTATGCATGATTTATGAATCCGTAATATAAAGACATGAAAGAACAGCATGCTACTATTGTCAAAGATGTTAGCTGCACATATTGAACATTTATGAATGTGGCTTTAGTTTTGCCTTTATGGCTTTGAAATAATTTGTGTTTATTCATTTGATTGAGGTTTTTTTTTTAAAAAATATTTGATGTGTGTGTATTTGTGTGTGTGTGTTGTGTGTGTGTGTGTGTGTGTGTGTGTGTGTGTGTGTGTGTGTGTGTGTGTGTGTGTGTGTGTGTGTGTGTGTGTGTGTGTGTGTGTGTGGTTTTTGAGATCTGATTCTCTCTCTCTCTCTCTCTCTCTCTCTCTCTCTCTCTCTCTCTCTCTCTCTCTCTCTCTCTCTCTCTCTCTCTCTCTCTCTCTCTCTCTCTCTCCTCTCTCTCTCTCTCTCTGGTGTCCTGTTTGACTTTGTTTTTAATATATTAAAAAAAAATGCCTATAAATGCATATTAAATTTTTTCTTTATATGGATTTCATAATGTACACAAACAGTTTTTTTCTATCAAATATTTTGCCAGTGAAGTAAGTGAATTAACACTGGATAGTTATCAAACCCAAGCCTGAAAAAAGGCATCATGTCCAATCTCCTTGAAATCCGTCAGATTTGACGTCATCGGCTATATCCACATGTTCTATCATGTCTTGAAGAAACCTGACTTGGACTCGGGTATGATAATGTTGAATTCATGTATGTAAACTTTTATCAGTGGTATGGGTGTGGACGAGATAGTTCAGAGATCATAGCCCTCCACTTTCCCCAAGCTAAAGGTTAAGCAGCATCGAGCGTGGTTACCAAGTGGATGGATGGTGGTGACTGTATGCACGCTTTGGCTTCAGTACAATCCCCCCCCCCCCCCCCCCAGTTCACCCAGCTGTAAATGGGTACCTGCCCTCTTTAGGGTCAGTGAAGGTAAAGCAGCGAGGGAGAGAGAGGAGATGGGTGCCGCCCTCAACATGCTGGCTCCTGCAAAACCTGAGGTTTCTGGCACCTGGCTCCCCACCCCCTGCATTGGTTATGGGAACACCTTTACCTCTTCTAAGGGAAAAACTTTCAAGGGAAAAACTGTATTAACTTCTACTTTTCCTGAAGTGTGGGTATTTCCAGTCTCATCAGACCTAGTTCAACTTCAGTAGTACTGTACATACTTACTGAATACTAATAGGAAGGACTACTGATTTTAATCCTGTTGTTGATTTGAGAATACAAAAAAGATATGGTATATATTTTGGACGTTGTCGTTGGTGATGGACGCGGTTGTGGTCATTGTGATGATGGTGGTGGTAGTGGTGGTGGTGGTGGTGGTGGTGTGGTGGTAGTGGTGGTGGTGATGGGGGTGGTAGTGGTGGTGGTGGTGGTGGTGGTGGTAGTGGTGATGGTGGTGGTAGTGGTGGTGGTGGTAGTGGTAGTGGTGGTGGTGGTAGTGGTGATGGTGGTGGTGATGGTTATGGTGAAGATTGAGAGTTGTGACCTTGGATTTACTAACCTTTTTTGTACATTAACGATTTTATTTTCAATTGAATACAACAAAACATTTTACTAGGTCAATTTTTTGTGGGTTTGTTTGTTGTTGTTTTGGTTTGTTTGTGTTTTGTTGTTTTTTTTTGGGGGGGTGCTTCAAGTTTTTTTGTTTTTGTTTTCTGTTGGGATATTTTTGTTGTTGTTTTTTTTTGGGGGGGATGTTTGGGATTTTTGTGCTGTCTTTATAACCGCACCATATTTGTTTTATAAACAAGAATTGACAGAGGTGTAAGAAAAACAATAATAGCACATGGCTTATTTAGTTTTTGCCTTGCTTTGTCAGGTTTATAGGAATGGTACCCTGGGGTTTTTTTTTTCCATTTTGTTTTGCTCAAATTCGTTCTTGTTGTTATGAAATGATGATCATCAGTATTATTAACTTTTTTGCAAATGTCAGTCACAACTATCGGTGAAAACGTTGTAATTTTTAAGTGTTGACCTATCTTGAATGCTTGAAAGTGACATTTACAATTACAGTCTTTTCTCCGAGTCGTCTGTTACTGTAGAAAAATGTGTTAAAATCATCTATGTTCGTTTGGGGGGTTTTCAGTTTGATTTTGGTAGTCGTCTGAATATTTGTTCTTGGGGATTTTGCTGTCTTGGATAATTAATCAATAAATATTGTTATTCTACCAGCTTGGTGTGGTTTTGGGAGAATGATTTGGTGTATATACCAAACACGTACAAAAGCTCATGTATAGGCTCACATACATACACTTCTTTGCATGTCAGTATGACATTCTCTCATTCTCTCATTCTCTCATTCTCTCTCTCTCTCTCTCTCTCTCTCTCTCTCTCTCTCTCTCTCTCTCTCTCTCTCTCTCTCTAGTTGTGACTGACATTTGCAAAAAAGAGAGATTTATAGGTCAAAGTCCTTCGGATGAGACTTTAAACCGAGGCCCGTGTGCGAACGCACGCAGAACATCTGCGCACACGTTAAATCCTGTTCCGCTTTTCGTAAGAGTAGGCCATCGTGTGCCGGTGGAACAGATGACAATATTTACAAACTGCATACACACGGGGACCGATGTAAAAAAGCACATGATTGCTTATTCTGTTATCCTCGATATAAAAGAATAAATAAATATAAAAGAATAAATAAATAAATAAATAAATAAATAAATCTCTCTCTCTCTCTCTCTCTCTTCTCTCTCTCTCTCTCTCTCTCTCTCTCTCTCTCTCTCTCTCTCTCTCTCTCTCTCTCTCTCTCTCTCTCTCTCTCTCTTCTCTCTCTCACACACACACACACACACACACACACACACACACACACACACACACACACACACACACACACACACACACACACACACACAACACACACTCACTCACTCACTCACTCACTCACCTACTCACTCAATCATTCGCAATATGACGACCCGGGTTCGATTCCTGTTCGAGGGGATTTTTTTTTTCCTGGAGTTAACATCAGTGCTGACTCCACTCTCCCCCAAAGTCTTTCGGATGAGACTATAAACCGAGACCCCATGTGCCAACGCGCGCTGAACATCTTACGCACACGTTAAATCCTGTTCCGCTTTTCGTAAGAGAAGGCCATTGTGTGCCCGTGGGAACAGATGACATTAACAAAACTGCATACACACGGGGCTGGCTGCAAAAAGCACATGAGTGCCTATTTCTCTATCCTCGATATAAAAGAATAAAAAATCTCTCTCTCTCTCTCTCTCTCTCTCTCTCTCTCTCTCTCTCTCTCTCTCTCTCTCTCTCTCTCTCTCTCTCTTCTCTCTCTCTCTCTCTCTCTCTCTCTCTATCTATCTCACACACACACACACACACACACACACACACACACACACACACACACACACACACACACACACACACACAACACACACACTCACTCATTCACTCACTCATTCACTCACTCACTCACTCAATCACCCAGACAGAGGGAAAGAGAGACAGAGGCGACACGTTGACTTTTCTTCATGTCATTACAAATAACGATTTATAGGTCAGGGCCATAGACCACATAATACTTTTTTATTAATTGTTTTTTTGCGTGAGACCACACGACTTTGTTGTGTGGTAATACTGATTTAAACACACACGCACGCACGCACGCACGCACGAACGCACGTAGGTACACACACACACACTTACATACACACACACGCACACACGCACACACACGCACGCGCGCGCGCGCACGCACGCACGCACACACACACACACACACACACACACACACACACACACACACAGCTCCCAAAACCCACCTGCAAAATAATGAGGATGACATCATACCTTTTGGCATACACATACTTTGGACCCTCATCTACACTCCTGACACAATAAACACCATATTGGCCATCCGTTTCCCACTTATTTTGGCGTTTAAAGATAATTATATGGTCCACTTAGGACAGACCATGACAAATGTGACCACCACCCCCTCTGCCCCCTGCCCCCTAACCTACCCCCTCCTCCCCTATTCTCCCCCTTCCTCCATCCCCCTAACATTATTCGGTGGATCGGTGGTCTACAGGTAACCCGCCTGTCTAGAAAGTGAAAAGTCTTGGTCGGAGTGTGCGGTGCTTTGAATCCCGTTTGGGCCTGAAACTTTTCCCCAATCCATTAGACCATAAGTGGTGGTCTGGGCGCTAGTCTTTCAAGTGAGACGATAAACCGAGGTCCCGTGTGTTACACATTATTATATAGCGCACGTAAAAGAACTTATGGCAACAAGAGGGTTGTCCCTGGTAAAATTCTGTAGACAAAAGCCACCACTCTGATATAAAAACAAAATACAGATGCAGTCAGGAAAAAGAAAAAAGAAAATAATAGGTGGAATGCACTTGTGGCGACGCGCTCTCCCAGGGGAGAGCAGCACGAATTTCACGCAGAGAAATCTGCTGTGACATAGAGTGGTAATAAATGAAATAAATATATGAATGAATAAACTAATAGACCTGCCCCCTCCTCCCCCTAACCTACCTGCCTCCCCCAACCCGGAGTTAACATCAGTGCTGACTCCACTCTCCCAAAAAGTCTTTCGGATGAGACTATAAACCGAGGCCCCATGCGCGAACGCACGCAGAACATCTTGTGTACACGTTAAATCTGTTCCGCTTTTCGTAAGAGTAAGCCATTCATTGTGTGCCGGTGGGAACAGATTGCAAGATTAAAAAAAAAACAGCATACACACAGGGACTGGACGTAAAAAAGCACACAAGTGCTTATTCCACTATCCTCGATATAAAAGAATAAATAAATAATGAATAGATAATAAATAAATGAATAAATAATAAAGTAAATAAATAAATAAAAATAACCTATCCCCTCCCCAACCTCCCCCACCCTCTCCTAATCTTTTCACCTCCCACCTCCCCTCTAGCCTACCCCTCCTCTTCCTAACCACCACCCCTTAATTCCCCCCTCCCCCTATTCTACCCCTCTCCCATCATGAATTACCCACATATTCCCCCCCCCCCCCCCCCCCCCCCCTGTCCCACCTAACCTACCGCCCCTCTCTCCCTTCCCTATCAGATCTCATCTTCCCCTGTAAAATAAAATCAAAGCGCTCTCTCTCGTCTCTGTCTCTCGTGTCTCTCTGTGTCTCTCTGTGTCTGTCTCTGTGTCTGTGTCTCTCTCTCTCTCTCTCTCTCTCTCTCTCTCTCTCTCTCTCTCTCTCTCTCTCTCTCTCTCTCTCTCTCTCTCTCTCTTCTCTCTCTCTCTCTCTCTCTCTCTCTCTCTCGATTCAGCGCTAAATAAATTCCATGCATCATGAGATGATGATGATGATGATTCTTCTTCTTCTTCTTCTTCTTCTCCTTCTTCTCATTTTTTTTTTCATAATCATCATCATTACTACTATTATTTTACGCCCCGTAAAAGAATTCACAACTTGAAGAAGAGTGATCACGGGCAAACTTTCTGTAGGAAAATAAAAATGGCCACTCTTTTAGCGAAGCAACAACACAGACAAACCGAAAGATAATGGGGATTGATGATTGCCCCTTGAAAGATGAATTAGCCTTGTAATTGCTGGGCATTACGTGTCCCTGGTGTGATTGATTTGAAAAGGACAGCTGCTGCTCCAGTGCTCTCTGTCAGTTTAATCATCTTTAGCTAAAAGGGATGACATGTCAAGGTACAAAAATAAATGACAGTTTTGCCCATCTTAACTTCTTACATCTTCTTGCTCTTCTTCTATCCCGTAGTCTATATAGACCGTAGGGGCGCCACGGAAGACCTCGCAACCAGCTCTCTCCATTTCCCTCTGTCCTCGACCTTTCTCAGGGTGTCACTCAGCCTGAGGCCCGTCCACTCTCGGATGTTGTCCTCCCATCTCTTTCTCTGCCTGCCTCTCCTTCTCCCGCCTTGCACAGTTCCCTGCAGAATCGTCTTGGCAAGCCCTGTTGATCTTGCGACGTGCCCATACCACTTCAGTTTGCGGTGTTTTTTTTACTGTGGTCAGGAGATCTTCAAAGGGCCCGATGGCTTGACCGATTCTGATTCTCACTTCCTCAACTTCTTACATATTGCCTTTGAAAAAGGAAGGCCGACTACAGTCTGGACCCTCTTATAAGAAGCTCGCTTACAGTGAATCCCCCTTATAAGAAAGCAAAAACTTTGGTTCCCTCGAAGGTGTTCTTCATTACGAAAGCTTGGATATAAGAATCTCGCTTATAAGAAACCCCTCTTTATAAGAATGTCAATTTCTGGTCCCACCAAGGATGTTAGCTCGGATATACGAAAGTCTAGTTGGGTTTGAGATCTTTACTTTGCAATAACCAGACCTCCTTCAGTCAGTTTCCTGTAAGGGAGCTCACCAAACCTGAAGCATTTTCAGGTAAAACCCAACTTGATTCTTTCAGGAAATTCTGACGTCACACCAGATGTGGCTGGCAAGTTTTGAAGACAGGCACATAAAAGCAAAATTTCTCCAATAGCATTGTGTTTCGTTTTCATTCATTCGCATTACATTTGTACTACACATCTTCTGAAGGTTTTTCCTTCAAATATGCATGTATATGACTTTCTTTTTAGATGGATGGCTTGATGAAAAAAAAAAATCAATTGTACTGCTTATTCAGTGTACATCTGGAAATGAAAGTTTGACATGACTTGACTTGACTTGACACACACACAAACACGTACATACACACTTACATGCATGTATGTATGCACACACACACACACACACACACACACACACACACCACACACACACACACACACACCAGTTCAGACAGAGGTCATAAGCCAGCCACTCCCCAGACGTCAAAATAAGGGAGAATACTTCTGATTTTTTTCTTTTAGCCTACCGAGTGCTTTCCCCTGCAAAATAAACCTTTGTCGCTTTAGTTACGTGTCGTGTGGTTTTTGTTTTTTTTTTTTCCTTTGGTCTTTTTGTCTCAATTTTTTTTTTTTTGGAATTTTCCTCAGAATTATCAAGTGTTCTCCCGGTGTCTTATGTGCTGAGACAGGCACCACATTGTTGTTAAACAAGATTCTATTACCCTCCATATAAAAGAATAATTTTTTTTAAAGGGAATAGATAAATAAATAAATGGACTTCTTCTTCTTCGTCATCGGCGAACGTTCAGACAGCAACTGTTGTTGTCTGTCAGATGAGTGTAAAATGCGTTGCGCTGCCGTTAACGAAGTAATTATTTGTGAGCTCAGGGCAAGGAAAGGC
>CM060343.1:27655967-27723467 GCA_030674155.1 Stramonita haemastoma
GTCATATAAACACAATACAAATAAATGGTATACCCACAATACAAGTAAATGGTATACCCACAATACAAGTAAAAGGTATACACACAATACAAGTCAATGGTATCACACAATACAAGTAAATGGTATACACGCAATACAAGTAACTGGTATAGCATAAACCTTTCACATAATTTTTTTTGTATGATATATATGTTGGTGCGAAATCTGCAATGATCTCCCAGCTGCCCATATAAAAAACTCATGGCACTGCTTGCTCATAGCACTGCTGCCCATATAAAAACTCATGGCTATTGCTGCCCATATAAAAACTCATGGCATTGCTGCCCATATAAAAACTCATGGCATTGCTGCCCATATAAAAACTCATGGCATTGCTGCCCATATAAAAACTCATGGCACTGCTGCCCATATTAAAACTCATGGCACTGCTGCCCATATTAAAAACTCATGGCACTGCTGCCCATATGAAAAACTCATGGCACTGTTGCCCATATAAAAACTTGTGGCACTGCTGCCCATATAAAAACTCATGGCACTGCTGCCCATATGAAAAACTCATGGCACTGCTGCCCATATTAAAAACTCATGGCACTGCTGCCCATATAAAAACTCATGGCACTGCTGCCCATATGAAAACTCATGGCACTGCTGCCCATATAAAAACTCATGGCACTGCTGCCCATATAAAAACTCATGGCATTGCTGCCCATATAAAAAACTCATGGCACTGCTGCCCATATAAAAACTCATGGCACTGCTGCCCATATAAAAAACTCATGGCACTGCTGCCCATATAAAAAACTCATGGCACTGCTGCCCATATAAAAACTCATGGCACTGCTGCCCATATAAAAACTCATGGCACTGCTGCCCATATAAAAACTCATGGCATTGCTGCCCATATAAAAACTCATGGCATTGCTGCCCATATCAAAGGCCATCAAAGGGTACCGGTCACAATCTGTTACATTTTTTAAGAAAAAAACAACCCCCCTCCCCCTTTCACAAAAAAACAACACCATACTATACCATATTGTTTATAGCCCTACTGACCACGAAAGCCATATCAGGGCTGTCACTCATTCAGTTTCAGTGGCTCCAGTAACTGTCAATTTCAAGTTCAAAACCAACACTTCCTAATACTTTCAAGTATCTAACACCATCTATTAAAAAAAATAAATTAAATGACACATTACCTAAATCATTTCATTCCTTAACTTAACGGCTGTCCGCTATAGCGGATTTGCTGTTTGCAGATTTTTCACGTGGCCGCCGCATTGATACTAGGACTAGTGCAGCTTAACATAGCTTCATGAGCCTATCCAAGGTCAAATGCAGAGTGTTGTCAGGTATTTCTGTGTGTTCTGAACTCTTTGTTTGCTGTTGCAGAGAGTAGGGAACACAGAGTGGTGACATGGAAGTACACAATTGGAATATTTTGTTCATGCTTGTAAAAAATTCTAAAGTGAGAGCTTTAATCTTTCGATATGTACTAGCCTAGCATATTATTCATAATTTTTTTTTAAATGCTTTCTATGTGTTTCGTTTTTGTTTAAAAAATTTTACGAACCATGACAAATGGGCCGTCCATGGGGAAAAGCAAGGGAGAGAACTGGCGTTCTAAGTGAGTTAAGGCAAATAAACCAGACTGTGCTGAGGATGCCAGCCATTCCACTTCATTTATCATCCTTAGATTGCACACATAAAAAAAGGATAAACATGTTGAAATACAAAAATCTATATAACAAAGTATGACTGCAGAATGGACATCCTGTGCCCATCCCAGTGTCTAAGTATCGCACACAAAAACTCACTAGGAGAACGGAAATAAGAACAGCACCTAACATCTGGTGTGTTTTGCATTTATTCACACACATACTGACCCGGGTTCGAATCTCATTCAAGAGGAGTTCTCCTCTGGAGAATGCATACACATGGGCACTTGATGTAAAAAAAAAAAAAAAAAAAAAAAAAAAGCATACGAGTGCTTATTCCATTATCCTCTAAATAAAAGAATAGAGATGTAAAGCCTTGACTATGAGGAAAGATGATGAACATGCGATAAATGCAGGAGAAATAGGGTTCTACAAGTGAAATTGACAGACAACAAGAACCAGTGACAGCGTGTTCAAGTAATCAGCTGTCCATGAGCCATCCCCCCCCTCCTCCCCTCCACTCCTCCCCTTCCCTATTCCGGCAGACGAGAACATGCAGCCTCCCATTCTTAGCATCCTTTTCTGACAACGCTGCCCCTCCCTCCCCCCTCACACCCCAGGAAAAAATATTTGACCACTGTTGTCAGCTTGTACCAAGGTATCTACCTGTCTTTGTGTCCACATGAGGGCCAGGATGAAGAAACAAGGTTAATGTTAGGGTCAGGGCTGGTGTTAGCAATAACAGTTAGCATGCATTGGGGTAGGGGCTGTAGGTCGGTGAGTTTGTCTGAATGCATGTGGACACAACAGCAGGTAAACACAATGGTACGTAGCTGTAGACACAGTGGTATGGAGCATTATTTAAATCATAATTTACCAAACCTAGTAGCTTAGGCTGCTATGTGGATTTTTTTTTACAAATTTCAGTTCTCCTATCAGCAGAGTGGTTTTCTTCCCACGTCATTTTTTAAAAAACTATTTTTGATCAATTTTGAGAAATATTTAACCCAAAATAAAAATATAAATGGTCAAGTCCAGAACAAACATAAGGAAAAAATGAATGCTCTTTGAACTAGCCCTCCTCTTTTTTTCCAGTATTTCTAGTAACCTTATAGCACTAAATAAGGCTGAAAGGACAACATTCCCCCCCCCCCCCCCCATCTGTCTTGGTGACACACCTGTTTGCAATCTGCAGTTTGCTGATGGCATTGATCTTCTTACAAGCATTAACTATGAACTCCAAGAACTTCTATGCAAGCTAGAAAAATGAGCTAGGACTTATGGTATTATATGCAAGAAAAAATTAACTGGCACTTATGGTATTATATGCGAGAAAAAATGAACTGGCACTTATGATATTGTATGCAAGAAAAAATGAACTGGCACTTATGGTATTTTATGCAGAAGAATGAATTGGATTATGGTATTATATGCAAGAAAAAATGGAAATGGACTATGGTATTGTATGCAGAAAAAATGAACTGTGCTTATGGTTTTGCATGCTAGAAAAAATGAACTGGCACTATGGTATTACGCAAGAAAATAAACTAGCAACAAAAAAACGCTTTTGTAAGAGTATTGCCATTGTGTGCTGGGGAATAGATGAAAATTGTACAAACTATACCAAGGAACTGATGAAAAAAAGCAACATGAGTGTTATCCATTATCCTAAAAAAGAATTATTTTTTTAAAATATAATAAAAAATAATGATAAAATGCTGACTGATCCTTTATGGTGTTATAGTGCATCAGCCGTGATTCTCTCAAGGAAGATGTTGAAAAGAGTGGGTGAGAGTAGACAGCCTGCCTTACTCCAACTGTTGATGAGCTCCCTGTGGACCTATGACCCTGAGGATGAGACATAACAAATCTGGGTATGGCTGTGGCAGGGAGATTGGAATGAGCAGCATAGGAACAGCAGGACTGGGATGTCACAGAAGATGAGGCAGCGACAACAACAAACAAAGTTATAAAAAAAAAAGGGGGAAAAAAAGTAATGGAGGTTTTGCACAAGTACACACCACTCCCGTTTCATGTAGCCGTTTCTCCCCAGGTCTCGCACAATTCACTTTGAAAGTTGCATGTCCGATTCCACAAAGTAATGGAGGAGGTTTTGCACAAAATTGTGTTGGGGGTATTCTTGGAGACTGCAGGCGTCCATATCCATGAAATGTCCTTGGTGATGACAAAGAAAGCGTCCTCCTGATGCACTATGGTGTCCTTGAAGCCTGGTGATGTCCTCCTCCTCCTGGAGATAAAAAGAAACATTCTGAGGGCTCTGGTTTGCTTACATAGAGTTTTAAGCAACTTTTATTAGTTAAACTTTGTCAACAATCCATCCTAGCAAGTAGCAAGACAACAAAGAGGAAGTGGTGTGTGTGTGTGTGTGTTTTGTTTATTTATTTATTTATTTATTTTTTATTCTTTTATATCAAGGATAATGGAATAAGCACTAATGTGCTCTTTTACATACAGTCCCCATGTGTATGTAGTTTTGTAAATCTTATCTGTTCCCACCGGCACACAATAGCCTACTCTTATGAAAAGCAGAACAGGATTGACCGTGTGCGCAAGATGTTCTGCGTGCATTTCCACACGGGCCTCAGTTTATAGTCTCATCCGAAAGACTTTCGGGGAAAGTGGAGTCAGCACTGATGTTAACTCCAGGGGGAAAATCCCCTTGAACGGGAATCGAACCTGGGTCATCAAACTGCCAGCTCAATGTTCTGACCACAAGGCTATCCCGCCCTCGCAACTGAGGTTATATATCGCAGAGATTTTAATAACATTTTTAACTCCCCATATTTCGAATTCGCATCAATTCCTGTCCTATTCTTTAAGAAAGAAAACAATCCAAAAAATTTTTTTTTAAGAGAAATGGGAAAAAAATAAAGCAATGATGATTTGTCAATCTAAACCCAACATGAACAAAATCAAGCCTCTAAGTAAACTGACATTACAAGCTAACATTACAAAAACGGTATGCTGCAGAGAATAACATGGAAAAATGTTATTACCTAAAACAGTGACATGACAAATCGGGGAAGGAGAGACGTAAAGAGTGTGTGTGTAGGACATTGAAAAATGTTATCACCTTAAGCAGTGACATGACAAATCAGGGAAGGAGAGAAATAAAGAGTGTGTGTGTGTATAGGGTGAGTGTAGTTCACAAAACAATGCAGGTTATACCTGTGTTTGATTTTTGTATCACCATATGTATGTTATGCGTGTATCTCCACACACTTGGGGGTGGGGTGGGGGGAGGGGCATGAAGTCTGGGTGGGAGTGGGACCTTGGGTGATTAATGGGTGGACAGAGAGATGTTGATAAAGGCAATAAAAAAAATATATGCTGTGTGTGTTGTTTTGAGACGTATCAAATTGCCAACTTATGTTTTATGCCCACCTCTTCATGCAGTATATTTACAAAGTGGAGAAGCTTCTCATTCTGTCAGAAGAAGTAAAATCTGAGCCAAGAAGCACCCCTTGGCAGGTGTATGTATGTGTTGAATCCTCTTTACTTATTAAAAATGATAAGACCATTACCTGCACCTGTGAATTGCAGCTACTTTCAAAGAGAGTAGACTTACCCATGCAAAGAACAGTTTGTTTCACTGTTAGCCCATTTTCAACAGGTATAATGTTAGGGGAAAACTCATAAAAAGTCAGTTTTGAAATAGGTTTCAGACACTGTAGACACTGATATTCGGATTGCATTGCTTATTTCATGCCAGACATTGCCTGTGGAAGAGGAGTGCTTGTATCACTGTAGAACCAGTCTGTTGGCCTGTCGCAAAGGGAGAGAAATCCAAATGAGGGGTTGATATTGAAAAGGCCTCCTTTTCCGTTATAAAGTAAAGTAGCAGGCTTTTTCTTTACAGATTTGGACTTTTAAGTATTTCCGGTTATATCTGTCTTAAAATGAACAAAATTGGAGAGTATTCGTACCCATGCTAGAGTGTCAAAGATGCCACAACATGTAAAAGTTACCTGTATTAGGGGGGTAGGTTAAAAAAAAATTTTTTAATTGTCTCTTATTCTGTCACCTTTTGCAATACAATTCCGGTTGCTTATCACATAGAGCTAGGTTACTGTAAAAACAAAAACAAAAAAACTATGCCTGTATCATAACATTTACTTGGTACATTTGTGATCCAAAGTAGTATGTTCCATTTGTTAAAGCAGCTCTTAATGCTGGCCTGGGCGGCAGAATGTGTATCTTCAAACAGCCTCAACTGGCATGAGAACATTGCGGTTAGTGCGCTTGTACTCAGAATTGCCTATAGAAGTAACATCAAGAGAAATTTATCAGGACAAACTTTTTGTGTAAATGGCTACACTCCTGTCTTAGAGTGCAGTCAGAAAAAAAAAAGTTTTGTTCATTTTCACAGATTTATTAAGTTTGAAAAACTGCACTGTGCACTTGTTTTCGGGATTTAGGACTAGAGCAAAACCAGGTAGTCACAAGAAAGTTGGAAATGATCATCAAATGAGGATTGCTTGTGTTCCTACAGGTTGACCCACGCATGCATAATTGCGGTTAAGAAGCTAGCTGATGTCAAAGACTGAGGGTACAGTGTTTGATGAAAAATAAATAAATTTCAAATCACCAAATTTGTACAAAATCACACGAGTTTTGAGTTGGAGGCTAGTTTTTCACAAAATAGTTTTCACTTCTTAAATGCCTTATACATGTGGTGTGATATTAAGAGTCGTAACAGAAAAAAACATAAGAAAAGTGTGTTTTTTCAAGGCATTTGTAATGTTGATGTGTGTGTGGTGTGTGTGTGTGTGTGTGTGTGTGTGTGTGTGTGTGTTTGTGGTGTGTGTGTGTGTGTGTGTGTGTGTGTGTGTGTGTGTGTGTGTGTGTGTGTGTGTGTGTGTGTGTGAGACAGACAGACAGACAGACAGACAGACAGACAGACAGACAGACAGAGACAGAGACAGAGAGAGACAGAGACGAGAGAGACAGAGACAGAGACAGAGAGAGACAGATTTGATTTGATTTGATTTATTCTTTTATATTGAGGATAATGGAATAATTTTTTCTTGTGCTTTTTTACATCCAGTCCCCAGAGAGAGAGAACGTTCACTTGCTATCTAGTAATGACTTGTGACGTAACGCAGAGAAAGGAAGAAATCAGCATAGAAGAGTTACCTCCCTTATACTGTTTATCATGGTTTCACTTTTTTCTCCTTTTCTTGTGGTTGTCAAAATAAATTTTTGTCAGTAAATATATATTTTCATATCTGGGGTCAAAATATCTATTTTTCAAAAAGTCAGATAGGCAGGTCTCCTACAGGCAAACAGACTCCTGATATTTCCTAGACTTTTCCCACTACTGTTTCAGACTCCCAGGCTCATGTACAAACCCTGTATATACTAAACGACTATGTTAATTCACTGTGCGCGAGTACCGAGTATGATGTATCTTGGAATCCACTACACTCCTGTATCAGTGTTCCTGTTTTCAGAGGTGGGGTATCATGTACATTCTGACTGCAGTACAGAATATGGTGTTGTAACATTTCTGCTCTAACAGTTTTTGTTGGTTTTTAAGAATGCAATCACTTTTGCTACATTGCGATGCTGATCAAAATTTCACAAATTTTTCCCAGATTTCATTTTCAAAAGCATTCTTCATGAAAGCAAGATTAAAGAGCTGGCCAGTGAAATAAGGACAGTACAGACAGAGAAGAGGAAATAAAACCATACCTGTTCAGTCCCTGGTAACTTGTCCACAGCAGATTCTTGGGCACTAGATTCTGGCTGCACAGCTCCTGAAAGCAGTCAATAGCTTCAGTAAGCCCAGAGAGTACAACGGTTTGATTCAAACACTTTGATGTACATGTACATCAGAGAATTAACATTACTCTTAAGGCACTGTCTTCCAACATTCAAAATTACAAACTATAGATATATATAATTATGATTTCCTTTTTTCTTCGTAAAATTAAATATTCTCAGTTTTTACTGTCTGATTTGAATGCAGTAAATTGCTTTATCACTCTGAAAATTGAGACAAAAATCCTCACCTGAGGCAAGTATTATTTTGATTTTTCTGCTGATTGATTAAGCTGAAGGTGTATACTTGACATCTCTACCGACAAAAAAAAACATGTACATTTTCTTTTGCAAAGTATTTCATCACAAAACTTTTTGCTATACTTGCAGTGTATTCAAGAAGATTTTATTTCACGTAGAGACTATACAGCTCTGTACATAAAGAAATCTAACATGTACAAAACACAAAGCTTTCTTTTCAACCTGGGGTTTGTCCAGATGTTACCGTGATCCTGCTTCCTGCAAGCAAATTCAGATCACCAATGAATCGTTTTCTGAACATGTCAGCTTATGACCCCCCAGCCTAGGGATATTAAATACTGAAATGAAAAGACATGGTCATATGATTTGTCATTTGCTTTACTTGCTAAAATACAAAGATCAGTTTTTCTTATTCCCTTTAAAGCAGAATAAATTCAAAATATTGCTGCAAATCATCATTAAATTTGTCAGTTCAAACATCAAAATATTTCAATGTTATGATTTCATCACAAAAGAAATTAATTTTTCTTCAAAAACATCATCACTGTTTCATAATTTGCTTCTTGAGGTCAAATACCTAAATGGGTCAATTTCACTTTATTTTTAATTTCATTGATTAAAATATCAAAATGACTCAATGTTATGATTTTATAAAATGCATTAATGACACTTCAAAACCATTATGGTCTCTTGTTATGATTCTTTAAGTCAAATACCTAAATGAGACACTTTCAGTTCTTAGAAACTTGACAAATTCACAGTTATCCTTTAAAGATGCTTTCACATTTACATAACCCCACTTTCTTTTTTATCTCACACATTACCTCTACACAGTGTGATCATTCCACTCCTCCACCAAGATGTTCGTGACGGCTGTCGTTCCACCATGATGCGCAGCTGTAGTCAGTGTCCCCCACTTTCACCTCCTCTCAGCTGCTGTCCATCCATCCCATCCTCCAGCTGGTGCTGATCTAGCAGGAACTGACCACGCTTGGACTTGGTAAAAGGAAGAAGGGGGTGTTAATTTCAGCACTGGGCCCTGGACTGAGTTATGCGTGGTGTGGACACCCATTCCTGGTCACTGGATTCAGTTCTCACCCCCACAGTTCCTGAAAGTAACAACAAATGATAAGCTACACTGAACATTTCTTCGCTTCCTTGGCTTACACATAACAGTCATCTGATCATTTTGTTTTGAAACACAATGAATAAATGTTCCTTACAGATATTTTATTCTTTACAGCCCTTATAAAAAAATTAAAGACAAAAATGCAAATACAAACAATACAGAGATATGCGGCAGAATGGATGATACACAAATGCATCACATAAACAAATACTACCATACATACAAAACGTCACAAAGAATGACAGACAAAAAGACATGCATCACATAAACAAATACTAACATACACACAAAACGTCACAAAGAATGACAGACAAAAAGACACACGCATCACATAAACAAATACTAACATACACACACACACCGTCACAAAGAATGATAGACAAAAAGACAAATGCATCCCATAAACAAATACTAACATACACACAACATCACAACAACTACAACTAAACAAACCCAAAGTTACCAAGTGTCCTGATGTTTCCTTAGTGACCGCTGTCTAAGGCAGGTGCTGAACTTGACCACTGCTGGTCAGGCTTCCATGGTACCTGGTAACACACATGTACATTATTTAAGTAGAAATAGCTTCTTTATTTTTAAAGCATGAGCAGTAAGCGACAAAAGACATCAGAGGTAAATGTGTAAATAACTAACACAGACAGGTCACTCACCTCATCTCATAACACTAACATGACCACAGCTGATTGCACTTACATAGTATTTGGTCAAACAGGTGTCCATCACGAAAGAGACAGCTAGCACAAAACAAAGTAACCACAACCCAAAATGACAACGAAAATGCAGAAACAAATGATGTACGTAACAGTGACAAACAAATTTTTTTATAATCAACACAGAAATAAGAGACAATAAATAAAAATACAAGGCAAGGCAAGGCAAGGCAAAGGCAAAATACTTTTATTCAGGATAATAGATAAGCACTCATGTACTTTTTTACATCCAGTCCCCGCCCTTTTCAGGGATAGCATCAAGATAAAAAGAAGTATGTAGAACTGTACCTTGTTGACAGACTTCAGTTCTTGGTCACCGTCTGTTACATGAACCGTCCTTGCCACTCCACTCCAGCCCCAGAGACTCTGAAAACAGTCAGTCATCATCAGTCATACTGAACAGTCAGTCATCATCATCATACTGAACAGTCAGTCATCATCAGTCATACTGAACAGTAAGTCATCATCAATCATACTGAACAGTTAGTCATCATCAGTCATACTGAACAGTCAGTCATCATCAGTCATACTGAACAGTAGTCATCATCAGTCATACTGAACAGTTAGTCATCATCAATCATACTGAACAGTAAGTCATCATCAGTCATACTGAACAGTAAGTCATCATCAGTCAATACTGAACAGTTAGTCATCATCAGTCATACTGAACAGTAAGTCATCATCATCATACTGATAATTCTAAAAGTTTCATTAACATACATTCCATTCAGTTTATTACTCCACATTAACTAGTCAAATAGAAATAAAATCTGTCATTTTCTTAAAGTAGTCAAATAATAAGAAATCTGTCATTTTCTTAAGTAGTCAAATAATAATAAAATCTGTCTCATTTATTCATTAAGTAGTCAAATAGAAATAAAATCTGTCATTTTCTTTAGTAGTCAAATAGAAATAAAATCTGTCATTTTCTTAAGTAGTCAAATAGAAATAAAATCTGTCATTTTCTCACCTGAACTGTTGTAATATCACGGGATCTTTTGGCTCCCCTCCATGCAGGCAGCTGTGATGTTGTCGGGCCATACACCTGGACAGGAGCTCTGTCGACAGACTGATTCTATCACATGGCAGTGAAACATTTTAAACATGAAATGCAGGCCTGCAGAAAGACTCGGACAGACAGAAAAGGGCAAAAAGAAACCAGACAGACTCTGGTGCCACATAAAGACAAACAGGACAGACAGACAGACAGACAGAGGACAGACAGACAGACAGACAGACAGAGTGGATGACAGACATAGAAACAGAGACAAGATAAAATCAAAGGCAAACATTCAGTCACACACAGAGAAGTATTACCAATTACCCTTCACTTATTTTGGTAACTAAAGCTTGAGGCAGGCCTGATGACAATGGACTTGACAACTTCTGGCCAGTTTTACCTGGTGAAACAGATGTCGTTCACAACTATAACAAAAGCCTAACACAAATTATCAGCAATACAAGTCAGCAATAATGAAAAAAAACACAAAAGCAATTAAAGGCAAAAAATAATTGTATAAGAAAATCAACTAAGACTAAACAACAAGTCAAACTAAAAAAGACAAAACTGTGAACAAAAAAGCTTACTTCTTCAGAAACATACCTATGTTGAGGCACTGCAAGTTGTGACGACACTACTGCAACACACTGTCCTCAGCACTGGACTCCAGCTCTGAAAGCGATAAATCATCATGAGGCATACTGTCAATCCTAAAAGTTTTATTCACATCCACATTACATCCAATAACACAAATCACTTAACGTGGCAAAGTTAAAGTTTAACTGGTATACACATTACATTAAGTAACACACATTCAAGAACACACATAACTTAAAGTGGCAAAATCAAATTTTCAAAGAACACACAATCAAGAACATACATCACTTAAAATGGCAAAGTCAAAGTTTAACAAGTTTACACATTAAATAACACACATTCAAGAACATACATCACTTAAAACAGCAAAGTTTAACAAGCATCCACATCACATTCAAAGTGGCAAAGTTACAAATGAAATCTCTCATTTTCTCACCTGGACTCAAGTCGTCCATTCACCAGACCTGGTTTACCCCATGCAAGCAGGTGTGCCATCAGGTCCCACTTTGACAGCAGCCTGTCAACAGTCTGACTCTATTACCTGGCAGTGGAAACATTTTCAACATGAAATGCAGGACTCAGAAAGCCACAGACAGACAGAAATAACACAGACAAGCAAGACATTCACAGACACAACATACGGAATGGCCGGCCATGCACACGACAGACATGTAGACAAATACATAAATTAATGATAATGCACACACTGGCTTACATATATACAATATATATATATATATAATATATATATATATATATATATATATAATATATATATTATAATATATACACACCAGGTCACAAAGACATAACTATTACCGTGTAACTTATCTGATGGTGTTGGCATGACCACAGCTGGCTAGCAGGTAGACCTTGGATAGTACTGGCGAAACAGATACGTACTCAAAGTTAAAGAGCATCAAAAAGTACAACTCAACTTGGTAATGAAGTAGTACAATTACTGTATTCACAGTTAAACTAACATGAACCAAAAATATTCATAAAATAGTGAAACACCTGTAATCACAAGTCAAAAATAGCATATAACAAAATGTATTGTAACTTATAATCAAGATAAATGACACATATACAAATGTCTAAACAAATGCAAAAACAAATAACACAGAAAACAATCAGAAAAAAATCAGTCATTATGAAACAGAAATGAAAAATAACCCAAACATGCAAAAAAGCTCACAATGCTAAGTATGCAGAAAAATACCTCTGTGAAGACAAGATGCAGCTTCAGATGACTGTTCCTTGGCACTTGTTTCCAGCACTAAAGATCCTGAAAGCAGTAAATAGCCATCAGTCACACTGAAAATGGTAAAAGTTTCATAAGCACAAACTATACAATTACATGGCCACAATACTTTCAAACTGATGAAGTTTATACTTGACTAACATCCCTCCCCCCAAAAAAGATAGCATAATGAATTCATCTAATAAATCATAAAAAGACAAAACATACAAAAGTAATCTCTAATTACAACCTTATCTTATAAATATTAATTATTCAACAAACACTGCTGGACACAGCTGTAGATCATGTGCCCAAGCTCTCAAAACCACCAATTAACCTGAGGAAAGAATATCCCACTTTTCAGACTGCATAGTAATTTTATTCATAAACCATTTGAGTGACAGAGGACTCCTTTTCTTACCTGTCCTTGGTTCTCCTTCATGCTGGTAGGCACGCTGTCAGTACTCCTACTCCTACACATACTCCTTGGTAGCAGTTTCTCTGTAGACAAACTAATTTTCCGCATGGCATTAAACATTTTCAAAATGAAATGCATGCCCCCCTTTCCAGAAAAATGGCAAAAGACAGACAGAAATGGCAGATAACAGAGACAGAAATGGCAGATAAAGACAGAAATGGCAGATAAAGACAGACAGAAATGGCAGATAAAAAACAGACAAGAATGCAAGCCATCCTGCAATGACAGAAAAACCACACAGAGAAAAGGGGGCAGAATAAAAACAACCTGAAAACTACTGTATTTAAATAACTTACACATATGCACAAAGATCAGATTAGACAGAAAGATATATATAAAAAAAAAAGGATTAATCTCTACCTTATGAAAACTACAGTATTTATATAGCTTACAGATATGTACAAAGATCAGACAAGACAGAAAGATATTAAAAAGAGGACTAATCTGTACCTTATGGCTGAAGTGATGAAGAAGGCTTCTGATGGTGCCTGTCTGAAACTGTCTGAACCTCATCTAGTTCCTGGTAAAAGAGATCATTATTCAGAAAAAACATATACATACATAATAAGCTGCTGGTCCAGCTTTCAAACCAGAAATGTCAGTACTGCTGTGAAAGGCTGAATACTGTTGCCTGCTGTAATGCTTCTGTCCCTCTGGATAACCGTCTTGGTCAAGGGACTGATGATGATAATGACGATGACGATGATGATGATGATGATGACCATCTTGGTCAACAAACTGATGATGATGTTGATGATGATTATAACGACGATGATGATAATGTCCTTCAACCTCCTGCAAGACCTTTACCCTGTTTGGTTTTGTTTATTTATTCTTTAGATACGGAGTTTTGCACTTGGTTTGCCTGATTTGGATTTTAGGTGGGGTGTGGTTGTTCTTTTAGTTTAAGTTTTGTTTTTTATCATGAGCATTTCATGAATGGGATTTTCTCCATTTTTGGTTTGGGATTTTTTGTTTGGTTTTATTTTTTTGTTTTTAGGGTTGTCTCAGTTTATTTCAGTTTATTGTGTAAAGTTCAGTATATGTAATGTTCGATTTTCTTTGTTTTTCCCATTTTGTTTTAATGGGTTATTTTATTTTTAAGAGTTTCTTTTAGTTCATCTCACAGGCTTATTATTTCATCATCTGCCAAGCACCAGTCCAGTTGTTCTTGCATCACTCATTCCAAACTTACCCCACAACTGTATCCAGGCAAATTCAAATGTACACAAAGCCTGAAGGTGACATGGAGCTTTGTTTACATGCAGGACCAGAACACAACCACGAACCTGGGGAGTCCTTGCAGTGTTTGTCTCTTTTGCCCCCCCCCCCCCCCCCCCCCTTTTCAATTTTCCATTTTTAGTTTTGTTTGTTTGTTTGCTTTGTTTCGCTTGTTCCTGTTTTAAAGTGGCTTTTGTGTTTTGCACAAGCGCTCTATTTGGGTTTTTTTTTACTTTCAGTTCTGCTTCCCCTTTTTAATCCATTGTTTTGTGTATTTCCCTTTTTGATTTATAACCGTTTTTATTTTTATTTTGTCTGTCTTTTGCAATGCACTACCTTGCATTACACCCCATTTATTTAGGTTTAAATTACTTAACTTTGTGTAGACTCGACTCACTAATATAAAAAAAATGTCGTCTCTGCAGTAGCTCATAGCTCAGCCTTGAAAAAACTGAAAATTCGCAATCTCATGCACCAACTGTACAAGCATTGGATTAAAAGTATCACAAGTCAACAGTCCAAGAGACCAGCATACCTTCTGGTCCCAGACATCAATGATCAAGTCAAGAAGCCCTTCAAGTCTTAAGCACTGCTAAAGTATTTTTATTTTATCATTCCTTCTCCATACCTCAACAGAGATCCTAAGAAAGAAATACATACAGTAAAGATGTCCTGAACTCTGCAGGACTGTAGTGCTGACACCTTCATCCTAGTGTCCTTTGGTGACAAGGTCCATCACAGCCAGCCAGTGTCTGTTAACAGACATAAACATGTGTGTCACTAACATGGCACTGTAATTGTAAAAGCAGAGAGAGAGAAAGAATGAATGAATGAATGGATGGAATGAATGAATGGATGAATGGATGGATGAATGAAATGAATGAATGAATGAATGAATGAATGAATGAATGAATGAAATGAATGAATGAATGAATGAATATCTCTATTTTTCAAGGGTGACATAGTAAACATTTACATACTTTTTTTCGTCCAGCCCTTGCCCTGATTAGGGAAAAAGAAGAAGAAGAAGAAGAAGAAGAAGAAGAAGAAGAAGAAGAAGAAGAAGAAGAAGAAGAAGAAAGACAGGAGACAAGTCAATAAGCAAAAGCAGAAAGCAAAAACAAGAAGGAAAAACATCACCATCACCAAGATTGTAAAAAGGAGATAAGTATACATTCAACAAATACATAATTCCCATAAGGTACATTAATACTTGTTTAAGACAAAAGAGATAATATGTATTCAACAAACACACAATCCCTAACCACCAGAACATTCATGTCAAGAGATACACTGGTTATAATTAAATCAAATAGATCAAGATTGAGACGACACAGCAGAGAAGAATGCAGCCTGAACAAAAAAGATACATAATAAAACATGGCGAATCTTTCTTACTTTAAAACAATATTATGAAGAAATGGAGAGAAAAAAAACAAAAAACAGCCTTCCCCCCCCCCCCCCCCCCCCCCCCCCCCCCCCCCCCCCCCAGGCAGCTGGTCCAGAGAGAGAGAGAGAGAGAGAGAGAGAGAGAGAGAGAGAGAGAGAGAGAGAGAGAGAGGTTATAAATTTGATCCCAAATGATCTCACTTCAGAACATGACAAAATTTACACAATGCATCACACCTTCACAATCAGAATGGGGCTAATTTAATAGCTTATTTGATAAAAGAATATCACTTTGAATTTGGCTGGCAAACACTCCTATACCCAAATGGCAAAATCTTACCATGTCATTGGTGAACCTGGGACTCGAAAATCTCACAGAGAAACCTTTTGCTAATACATAGTAAGGAAATGTAACTAACGAAAGTTAAAGGACAGTTACATAAAATTAAAAAAAACTTTAAAGCCTGGAATTTGAAACCGGAAGCTTGTAAATGCGTAGTGTCTGCGTCTTCCATTGTCATTGTAGCCCTGTGCAATTTTCAAATTCAATACCATGAAAAAAGGCGACTGAAAATGATTACCTTCTGATAGTATGTGTGCAGCCATCTGAGAACTTAAAAAAAAACTGCAGACTATAGCCTAACAACTAAAATTCACAAATTACTCCAGCTGGCCTCAACCCTAACATTGAACTCATGCTTACCTGCTAAGAGCGCGCCATGTTAAGCGACCAAGGGGGATAACTCTATGTGTTTTCTCATTATTCAGACTGATCAACAAAGGGCCAAGTTCTAATCCAGTTTTGTTTTTTCTAAAGTGACCTGTTGCTACGGGATGTGAGCGTAGTGGGGTTTTTGGGGGTTTTTTGTTTTTTTGGGGGGGAGGTGCCCCCTCCCTCCCCTCCCTCACAAGATTGTAAAGGTGGACAAAAAGGGAGTATGGACACAATAGCAAGATGGGAAGGGGGGGGGGGGAGGCAAGGAGAAAGGAGTGGAATAGCTGGGATGTTTAATAAATCACAACAACAAATGAACGCAAGTACAACGTCTTGCGCACACGTTAAAATTCGTTCCCTTATTTGGAAGAGTAGGCCATTGTGTGCCGGTGGAATGGATTACAAAATTGACAAAACTGCACACACAGGGTGACTGGATGCAAAAAAACCACATGGGTGATCATTCCATTATCCTCGAAATTATCTATCTACCTATCCCTTAGTCTGGGGGCACCCATGAAGACTTGACAACCAATTCCCTCCATTCCCTCTCTCTGTTCTGCCTTTCTCAGGGTTTTGTTGAGTTCTAGGCCTGTCCATTCGCTGACATTGTCCTCCCATCTCTTCTTTGCTCTGCCTCTTTTTCTTCCTCCTTGGACAGTGCATTGCAGGGGGGGGGGGGGGGGTTCATAGGTTTTTTGCAAGTCCTTTTTATCTTGTGACATACAGGTACCATTTTAAGTTTACGCTTCTTATGATTGATAGAAGATTTTCGTGCGGACCAATATATTGTTTGCTGGATTCTGTTATGCACGTCTTCGTTGCTTATGTGGTCTCTGTAGGAGATGACAAGGAGTCTCCCGAAGCATCTCATCTCTAGTGCCTGTACTTTTCTCTCCAAATCTGCAGTCAGGGTCCATGATTCACAGGCATACAGGAATGTGGATATGACAGGGGAGCACATTAGTCTGATCTTGGACTTTAGTGAGATATTTTTATCTTTCCAGATGGTGCTAAGTCTTGACAGTGCCGTTATTGTCTGTGCAATCCTGCATACTACTTCTGGCTTGGACCCCTTGTCTGATACCACGGCTCCCAAGTACTTGAAGCTTTGAATTGTTTCCAGCTTCTGGTCATTGACTCTGATATCAGTGCTGATGCCCTTGGTTATTGGTCATCAGTATGGTCTTCTCTGCATTGATTTCCATGCCGATATGTCTTTAGAGGCCTTGTTCAGGTGTTCTGTTAAGCTGGCAAGATCCTGTTCTGATCCTGCTAGTCCATCATTGTCATCTGCGAAGCGGAGGTTTGTGATTGTTCTGCCACCAATGCCGACTGATCCTTTATGGTGTTCCAGTGCATCATTTCTCTCAAGGAAGATGTTGAAAAGAGTGGGTGAAAGTAGACAGGCCTGCCTTACTCCAACTGTTTGTTCGAAACCACTCTCCAATGTTGCTGTTGTAGTACATTGCACTGGTCACCTTGTTGTACAGCTCTTTGCTGACTCTAATCAGGTTTACATTGATGCTGTACAAACTCATGGTTGCCCACAAAGCTGCATGCCACACCTTGTCGAATGCCTTCTTAAAATCAATAAAAACGTGGTAGAAGTCTTGTGTTGGAGGTACCACTCACAGAGTATTCTGAGGTTGAATATCTGTTCAGTTGTGCTACACCCAGCTCTGAAACTTGTTTGTTCCTCAGCAATGATAGTCTCTGCTTGTGGCTTTAGTCTGTTCAATATTATCTTCAACATGACCTTGCTTGTGTGGTATATGAGGCTGATTGTGCGAAAAGCGGAACAGGATTTAACGTGTGCGCAAGATGTTCTGCGTGCGTTCGCACACGGAGCCTCGGTTTATAGTCTCATCCAAAGGACTTTTGGGAGGGTGGAGTCAGCACTGATGTTAACTACAGGAGAAAAATCTCCTCCAACGGGAATCGAACCTGGGTCGTCAAATTGCGAGCGCAATGTTCTGACCACTAGGCTATCCCGTCCCCCTGTGTGTGTGTGTGTGTGTGTGTGTGTGTGTGTGTGTGTGTGTGTGTGTGTGTGTGTGTGTGTGTGTGTGGTGTGCCGCGCGCGGGTGGATGTATATGACTTTTTTTGGTTTGTTTTTGCAAATCATTATTTTGTAGGTGGTTACTTGCTTATTGTTTTTGTTTTATTTTTATATGTTTCCTTGCTTTGTTTTTCGTTATTGTTGTTGTTGCTGATTGTTTGGGATTTGTTGTTGTTTTTAGCCTTTTCTTTCTTTGTTGTTTTATGGGGGGTTGTTTTGTCTTATTTACTTTGAATTGTTTTTGTCGGTTTTTTGTTTGTTTGTTGTTGTTTTTTTGGGGGGAGGTCGTTTGCCTTTTTTTGTGTGAATATGTGGGTACTGGGCCTATTTTATCATTATAATGTGTCCGTATTGGCTTATTTTGTTGTCATATCATGATTGTGTCCCTTAGGGCGGGGACTTGATGTAAAAAAGCACATGCGTGCTTATTCATTATCCTCGAAATAAAGGAATTTGATTTGATTTGATTTGATCTCTCTGTCCCCCTCTCTTTCTCTGTTCCTCTCTTAAGGCTTTGTCCCTCTCTCTCTCTCTTTGTTCCTCTCTCTCTTTGTCCCTCTCTCTCTTTGTCTCCCTCTATTTGCCCCTCTCTTTGCCCTCTCTCTCTTTGTCTCCCTCTATTTGCCCCTCTCTTTGTCCCTCTCTCTCTCTGTGTCCCCCTCTATTTGCCCCCCTCTCTCTTTGTCCCTCTCTCTCTCTTTGTCTCCCTCTATTTGCCCCTCTCTTTGTCCCTCTCTCTCTCTGTCCCCCTCTATTTGCCCCTCTCTTTGTCCCTCTCTCTCTCTGTCCCCCTCTATTTGCCCCCCTCTCTCTTTGTCCCTCTCTCTCCTCTGTCCCCCTCTATTTGCCCCCCTCTCTCTTTGTCCCTCTCTCTCTCTGTCCCCCTCTATTTGCCCCCCTCTCTCTTTGTCCCTCTCTCTCTTTGTCTCCCTCTATTTGCCCCTCTCTTTGTCCCTCTCTCTCTCTGTCCCCCTCTATTTGCCCCCCTCTCTCTTTGTCCCTCTCTCTCTCTGTCCCCCTCTATTTGCCCCTCTCTCTCTTTGTCCCTCTCTCTCTTTGTCCCCTCTATTTGCCCCTCTCTTTGTCCCTCTCTCTCTCTGTCCCCCTCTATTTGCCCCTCTCTTTCTTTCTCTCTCTCTCTGTCCCCCTCTATTTGCCCCTCTCTTTCTTTCTCCTCTCTCTCTGTCCCCCTCTATTTGCCCCTCTCTTTCTTTCTCTCTCTCTCTGTCCCCCTCTATTTGCCCCTCTCTTTCTTTCTCTCTCTCTCTGTCCCCCTCTATTTGCCCCCCTCTCTCTTTGTTCCTCTGTCTCTTTGTCCCCTCTCTCTTTGACTCTATTTGCCCCTCTCTCTTTCTTTCTTATCCCCCCCCATCTGCCCCCCCCCTCTCTCTCTCTCCCTTTGTAAGACCTTTACCTACACCTATCCCGTAGTTCCGCGGCCCGTGGGGGCATCACTGAAGATTTTGCAACCAGCTTCCTCCACTCCTCTCTCTGTACATGAGCAGCTTATTATTTTTTTTTATGTGCTATGATTTTTCTTCCTCCATAATCCATCCGTGACTCCTCCCCCCCCCCCCCCCCAGCTTTTATTTATTTTCTTTACTTGATCTTCTGTCAAGGATAATGGAACAAGCACTTATAAATTATATGTGGGGCGGATAGCCTAGTGGTCAGAACATTGCGCAGGCAATTTGAAGACCCGGGTTCGAGTCCGGTCGAGGAAATTTTCTTCCTGGAGTTAACATCAGTGCTGACTCCACTCTCCCCAAAAGTCCTTCGGATGAGACTTTAAACCGAGGCCCCGTGTGCGAACGCACGCAGAACATCTTGCGCACACGTTAAATCCTGTTCCGCTTTTCGTAAGAGTAGGCCATCGTGTGCCGGTGGGAACAGATGACAATATTTACAAAACTGCATACACACGGGGACCGGATGAAAAAAAGCACATGATTGCTTATTCTGTTATCCTCGATATAAAAGAATAAAGAATAAATAAATATGTGCCTTTTTTATATCCAGTCCCCGTGTAAATGCATTTTTCTTCCTCCACAATCCATCGGTGACTCCTCCCCCCCCCCCCCCCCCCCCCCAAATTCTATTTATTTTATTTACTTATTCTTCTACGTCAAGGATAAAGGAATAAGCACTTTTATTATATATGTGCCTTTTTTTTTTTTTTACATCCAGTCCTCGTGTGTATGCAGTTTTGTCAATTTTGTCATCCATTCACACTGGCACACAATGGCATACTCTTCTGAAAAGCGGAACAGGTTTGAACTTATCCCCTCCAGCCTCTTCCCTGGATTTACTTCTTCCCTAGATGACAAAACAAAAAACCCAAACCTTATTCTGTGCTTTTTAACAATAGCTGTAAACCAGATGAACCACCAGCATCTAGGTTAGGGGGCAAAATAATTGAGCATAAAACACCCTCAATTTCCTGGCTGTTATTATCACTTATAAGCTAACTTGGAATTATGCAATTATCAAACAGAATTAAAGCAACAACAACAAAAAAGTGCTTATTCATTTATTTAATTCTTTTATATCAAGGATAATGGAATAAGCATTCATATGCTTTTTCACATCCAATCCCCGTGTGTATGCAGTTTTGTAAATGTTATCTGTTCCCTCCAGCGCATGATGGCCTACTCTTACGAAAAGCGGAACAGGATTTCACGTGTGCGCAAGATGTTCTGCATGCTTTGCACATGGGGCCTCGGTTTATAGTCTCATCTGAAGGACGTTAACTTACTGAAGATAATAGTTATGTGTGTGAGAACCTAAACAGTGAAATGCACTCCGGTACAATGTTGGATTAGGAATCCTTTACAATCAGAGAATGAACTGATTATTCAATTTTATGTTTTAAGATTTTGTCCAAGTTTTGATCCTGGGTTGTTAAAAGCCTGTAACACAGATTTAGAATCAACACAATGTGTGTGTGTGTGTGTGTGTTGTGTGTGTGGTGTTGTGTGTAGGTGAAGGGACATAACTAAATTCATCATAGAAAATGTTGGGACAGGATTGCTTCCCCTACATTGCCCTAGAAACATTTGTGTGTACATTATTTATTTATTTTATTCTTTCCTATCGAGGATAATGGGATAAGCACACAGTGCTTTTTTTCATCCAGTCCCCGTGTGTATGCAGTTGTGTAAATATTATCTGTTCCCACCGACATGATGGCCTACTCTTACAAAAAGCAGAGGAGGATTTAACGTGTGTGCAAGATGTTCTGCGTGCGTTCGCACATGGGGCTTCAGTTTTCAGTCTCATCCAAAAGACGTTTTGAGGAGAGTGGAGTCAGCACTGATGGTAACTCTGGGAGAAAAATCCTATCGACAGGGAATTGAACTTGGGTCGTCAAATTGCCAGCACAATGTTCTGACCATTAGGCTATCCCATCCCCTATAATTGTGTGTGTGTGTGTGTGTGATGAATTGAAATTGCCTGATTATTTCTGAGGATGTTCTAATCACAGATTTAGGTCATGGTGAAACCTAACCCATCAAAGCTTATTTTCAAAAATGTGTTGTCTTTTTTAAAACCAGTTTTAATTCACTTGACTTGGCACTGAGCATTTTCCAGCAATTCACAGACAAACGGAAAGCTTGTATAGTTATGAATTCACACATAGTACTCTGTCTTTCACACACACACATGCAAGTGCACGCACACACACACTCACACATGCAAGTGCGCGCACACACACACACACACTCACACATTCATGTGCGCGCGCACACACACACATGCATGCCCACGTGCACACACACACACACATCATGCCATGCCCACACACACATACACACACAGAGAAACACACACACACACTGAGATCATATGAATAATACTGATATTTTATTGTTTTGGTTTTTGGCAAAGGAGGTAGTTCAATTTCTTCAAAAATACATGCATTACTACATTGTTCACTGTTCTTTTTTTTTTTCAAAAATACATGCTTTATATTATACACACTGTCTGCAAAAATCCACATTCATACACAGACACCCACAGAATAAACAGCACTTTTTGTCCACTAACATAACAATAGCACCAATTCACACTCACACACAGAAACCCACAATGTAAACAGCACTTTTTGTCCAGTACCATAAAACTGCACCAATTCACACTCACACATAGAAACCCACAAAATAAACAGCACTTTTTGTCCAGTAACATAACAATAACACCAATCCACACTCACACACAGAAACTCACAGATAAACAGCACTTTTTGTCCAGTAACATAATAACTGTCCAGAAAGAAGAAAAAGAGGCATACCAAGGAAGAGATAGGAGGACAACATCAGCGAATGGACAGGCTTAGAACTCAACAAAACCCTGAGAAAGGCAGAACAGAGAGAGGAATGGAGAAAAATGGTTGTCAGGTCTTCAGGGGTGCCCCCATGGTTGCCAGACTAAGGGATAGATAGACAGATAGACAGACAGATAGATAGACAGATAGATAGAGATAGATAGATAGACAGACAGATAGATAGACAGATAGACAGATAGATAGACAGACAAATTGATAGATTGATTGATAGAGAACATAACAAACGCACCAATCCACACTCACACACAGAATTCCGCAAACAAGCAGCCGTCTTTATCCAATAACGTAACAAACTGGAAGTGATAATCCAACATCTGCAAGACTTTGTGAGTCACCATGACCCAGAGAGGAAAAAAACACCTGAAAGCATCATATGATCTGTAAAAACCTTGTTGAACAGTATTGTCATCAACTCTGGGGTATCATTCAAACATCTCAGTTACTCTGCTTCAGCACATTTTGTGTGTGTATCTCCTGTTTAAAATACAATGTGCGTGTCTTTTTAAAAATTGCCCTCTCTAATCAATGCATAACTATTTTTCAATCATTGACTGAGCTTTACTACGCCACGGTTCAAAGTATATTATCATATGATTCTCGGCAATATATATTTGATAGTTTGCTTCTGTCCTACTGATCTGTGATAATACCTGGCAGATGTCTTCCATTTTCATACGGTTTGTCTTTTGACAGTTTTTCTCTGATCCCAAACACTTCATTTTCATGACATCTAGACTACTGCATTCTCTGTCTGTCTCTTCATGGTGTCACTCTCTTTCTCATGGTGTCACTCTCTTTCATGGTGTCATTCTCTTTCTCATGGGTCATTCTCTTTCTCATGGTGTCACTCTCTTTCTCATGGTGTCATTCCCTTCCTCATAGCGTCATTCTCTTTCTTTCAGCTCATGGTGTCATTCCCTTTCTTTCTGCTCATGGTGTCATCCCTTCTTTCAGCTCATGGTGTCATTCCCTTTCTTTCTTGCTCATGGTGTCATTCCCTTTCTTTCTGCTCATGGTGTCATTCCCTTTCTTTCAGCTCATGGTGTCATTCCCTTTCTTTCTGCTCATGGTGTCATTCCCTTTCTTTCTGCTCATGGTGTCATTCCCTTTCTTTCTGCTCATGGTGTCATTCCCTTTCTTTCTGCTCATGGTGTCATTCCCTTTCTTTCTGCTCATGGTGTCATTCCCTTTCTTTCTGCTCATGGTGTCATTCCCTTTCTTTCTGCTCATGGTGTCATTCCCTTTCTTTCTGCTCATGGTGTCATTCTCTTTCTCATGGTGTCATCCTCACTCTATTTCTCATGGTGTCATTCTCTTTCTTTCTGCTCATGGTGTCACTCTTTCTCATGGTGTCACTCTCTTTCTCATGGTGTCACTCTCTTTCTCATGGTGTCACTCTCTTTCTCATGGTGTCATTTTCTTTCTCATGGTGTCATTCTCTTTCTCATGGCGTCACTCTCTTTCTCATGGTGTCACTCTCTTTCTCATGGTGTCACTCTCTCATGGTGTCATTCTCTTTCTCATGGTGTCACTCTCTTTCTCATGGTGTCACTCTCTTTCTCATGGTGTCATTCTCTTTCTCATAGTGTCACTCTCTTTCTCATGGTGTCATTCCCTTCTTTCTGCTCAGGGTGTCACTCTCTTTCTCATGGTGTCATTCCCTTTCTTTCTGCTCATGGTGTCATTCTCTTTCTCATGTCGTCACTCTCTTTCTCATGTGTCACTTTCTCACGGTGTCACTCTTTCTCACGGTGTCATTCTCTTTCTTATGGTGTCATTCTCTTTCTCATGGTGTAACTCTCTTTCTCATGGTGTCACTCCCTTTCTTTCTGCTCATGGTGTCACGGTTCTCCCTGAGGCTGGAGTGCACTGCTCTGTGTTTTCTCCAGCTGCTGACCAAGGCAACTCTCAGTGCAGCTCCTTGTGTTGGGGTTGCTCTCATTGTGCAACATCCAGCAGCTTCAGCTGCCACACTGCCCTGTCCCTGACTCTCACTGCCCCTCTGCACGTCACCCCCCCTCTTCCTTTACTTCATCCCTTTCCCTCTTCCCCCATCTCCTGTTCCGCATCATCATATAACGCCGCTTCCATTTCTGAGTGCGTGCTGCCACTACGCTACATGACTTGCCGGGTTGTGCCACCTTTTTCAACACAACAAGCTGACTTCTGATGTTACATCGGACTGTCGTCTCGTCGCTCGACTGCCGTAGTTTTCTACGTACCAGTCGTGTCAGTATTTTCTCTTCTTCTTCGATGAGTGGTTTGTCATTGTTCTCAACGTCTGAGTTTGAAAACACTGTTTCATGCTTGAGTTGTGGGAGACGGGATGTGGCCGAGTCGGTGACTGGTGTGAGGGTGGGGACAGGGGAGGTCTGGGTGCTCGACGTTGCTGTGGTCATTTTCACTGGAGCGGAGGATGTTGAGTGACAACGTGATGGAGACACATTACTGTCAGTATTCCAGCTTAGGTTTGGCCTTTTCAGTCTCTTGACAAGGCAGAATCTTTTTGGGGATGACCCCCGAGACCTTGTGACTGAAAGAAGCTGCATGCTGAGCACTGGCTGAGGGACAGATCCGGACTGAAGGGTGTCCAAATCTTGGACATTTTGTCGACGTTTTGGTCAAGCCATTTTTTGGTGGTGCTCTGACAATATCCGTACTGTTGGAGACCATACCCTTTCAGGTAACATTTCTCACAGAAGCATGCCGACTGTTTGCCTTCTTCGTCACAGGAAACATCTATGTTGAAAGAAACCAACATCAGAGCAGCATGGTCGGAACAAAGCTTAGCTTTCTTTCTGTGTTCTTGGCGATTCCGTAAAATGCGATCACCACAAATACGACAGCGAATTGACTCGTCTTGTGTGTTCACTCAGTGAATGGACTGGTACCTCCACTGTCTGCACACACACACACACATACACGCGCATGCGACACACACACACACACACATGCATGCATGCACGCACACACACATACATACACACACACACACACATGCATGCATGCACACACACACACACACACACACAAAACCTTCTAGTTCACAAAACAAGCTGATGTACAAAACGACTGCAAAGACAGAAAAGTAAAATCACCTACACATGGACTGGTGGCCCAGAGGTAAGACACCAGCCTCCAAAGTGACAAAGTGCAATTTCCATCCCCTTTTGTACCAAAACCTCCCCCCCCCCCCCCAGGATTTACACACAGCAGATTTCCATCACGCTGTGACCATCACTAATTGCTACCACATGTCAAAGCTCTATCAGGCTAGAAGGAGAAACCCTGTTCAGTGTCTGGAAGTAATTATAGCTGCTGGTATGTACTTCGAAGGAACAAAAGGCCAGCCAGCATGTGTGCCTGACCTGATTTTGTGATGGAATGCGAAAATCTAGGGGCAGTTTTGAGTTCAGAGACACCGAAAGCAAGAGGGATAAAACAAAAAGCTTCACTATTATCCGGCATGTTCAGTCTCCTTTTCTGCATCATATAACACCACTTTGTCTTCTGAAAGGCTTGCTGCTGCTGCTGCTACACTACAGGACTTGTCAGGTTGGGCCACTCTTTTCAACACTAGAGGCTGACCGCTGGTCTTACACCTGACGGTCGTCCTGTCGCTGGACTGCCGCAGTTTTCTGAGGACCAGCCATGTCAGTACTGTCTCTTCTTCTTGGCTGAGTGGTTTGTCAACGTCTACCGCAGCGGCATCGGAGTCTGGAAACAGAGTCCCCAGTTTCAGGTGTGGGAAAGGGGACGATGGGGAGTCAGTGACCGCTGTTTTGGGTGAGGCGGGAGAGGTCTGAGAGTTCAGTGGTCTGGGTTTTTTCACTGCAGCGGATGTGGACCGACGTTGTGATGCAGACCTGCTACAGCTAGGAGTTACCTTTCCATCGGACCGGTGAAAACCTTTGTCCAAATGGGATCTCCTCCTTGGGCGACCACCGAGACTTAGCACCTGATAATGGCTGCACACTGTGCACTGGCTGAGGGACAGATCCGGACTGAACCCTGCCCAAATTCTGGACATTTTGTCGATGGTTAAAACGGCTCGTGCTCTGGCTGTTTTGCAACTTTGGAAACGTGAATCCAGTGTAGACATTCTCACGCAGCATTTGCAACAAATGTATTTAGAGTGTTTGCCCTCCTCGTCACGTGATACATCTAGATTGTAATGATACAACAATGTAGCAGCATAGTCGGAGCAAGGTCGAATTTTCCTTCTTTTATCTCTTATAATACGAAAAAACACGATCACCACAAACACGGCACAGCAAATTGACTCGTCTTGTGTGTTCACTCAATGAATGGACTGGTACCTCCACTGTCTGCACACACACACACACACACACACACACACACACCACACACACACACACACACACACACACACACACACACAACCTTCTAGTTCACAAAACAAGCTGATGTACAAAACGACTGCAAAGACAGAAAAGTCAAATCACCTACACATGGACTGGTGGCCCAGAGGTAAGACACCAGCCTCCAAAGTGACAAAGTGCCAGTTCCATCCCCTTTTGTACCAAAACTTTCCCCATTGAGTGGTGGTCTGGGTGCTTGTCCTTTGGGCAAGACTATAAACTGACACCCTGTATCCGACATGCATCCAGCACATGTAAAAGAACCTTTGGCATCAAGAAAATTGTCTCTGGCAAAATTCTGATGAAGAAACCTGCAACAAATACACATGTTAACAGGAAAAATAAAGACAACACCAATAAAAATAAAAAAGGGCGGGGGGTAGCGCTGCTCTTGTGGCAATGCCCTCTCCCTGTGGACAGCAGTCTGAATTTCATGCACAGAAATATGCTGTAATTGAAAGAGGCATTAAATTCAATTCAACGTGCACAAAGAATGGCATCTAAAATGCTTTCTGTGCTTATTCAACTGCCATGAAAACAGAAGTGAGGTGCAGGTTAAACCATCACACCACACTCTCAAGAAAACAGAAGTGAGGTGTAGGTTAAACCATCACACCACACTCTCAAGAAAACAGAAGGGAAGTGTAGGCTAAAACATGACACCATACTCACAGAATATTTACTACAGATTGCAAGGCAGGACAAACTTCAGAAATCTAAAGTCTCTGATGGCAACACCACTGTTGAACCCCATCACTAGATTAACCCTCTTAGTCCTGATCCGGGATTTGCCGGGATTGAATAATTACTCCCCCTAAGTCCTGTACCGGGATTTACACACAGTAGATTTCCATCACGCTGTGACCATCACTAATTGCTACCACATGTCAAAGCTCTATCAGGCAAGAAGGAAAAACCCTGTTGAGTGTCTGGAAGTAATTATAGCTGCTGGTATGTACTTCGAAGGAACAAAAGGCCAGCCAGCATGTGTGCCTGACCTGATTTCGTGATGGAATGCGAAAATCTAGGGGCAGTTTGAGTTCAGAGTCACCGAAAGCAAGAGGAATAAAACAAAAAGCTTCACTATTCCCCGACATGTTCAGTCTCCTTTTCTGCATCATATAACACCACTTTTGTCTCTGGAAGGCTTGCTGCTGCTGCTACACTACAGGACTTGTCAGGTTGGGCCACTCTTTTCAACACTAGAGGCTGACCGCTGGTCTTACACCTGACGGTCGTCCTGTCGCTGGACTGCCGCAGTTTTCTGAGGACCAGCCATGTCAGTACTGTCTCTTCTTCTTGGCTGAGTGGTTTGTCAACGTCTACCGCAGCGGCATCGGAGTCTGGAAACAGAGTCCCCAGTTTCAGGTGTGGGAAAGGGGACGATGGGGAGTCAGTGACCGCTGTTTTGGGTGAGGCGGGAGGGTCTGAGAGTTCAGTGGTCTGGGTTTTTTCACTGCAGCGGATGTGGACCGACGTTGTGATGCAGTCCTGCTACAGCTAGGAGTTACCTTTCCATCGGACCGGTGAAAACCTTTGTCCAAATGGGATCTCCTCCTTGGGCGACCACCAAGACTTAGTACCTGGTAATGGCTGCATACTGTACACTGGCTGAGGGACAGATCCGGACTGAACCCTGCCCAAATTCTGGACATTTTGTCGATGGTTAAAACGGCTCGTGCTCTGGCTGTTTTGCAACTTTGGAAACGTGAATCCAGTGTAGACATTCTCATGCAGCATTTGCAACAAATGTATTTAGAGTGTTTGCCCTCTTCGTCACGTGATACGTCTAGATTGTAATGATACAACAATGTAGCAGAATAGTCGGAGCAAGGTCGAATTTTCTTTCTTTTATCTCTTATAAGACGAAAAACACGATCACCACAAACACGGCACAGCAAATTGACTCGTCTTGTGTGTTCACTCAATGAATGGACTGGTACCTCCACTGTCTGCACACACACACACACACACACACACACACACACACACACACACACACACACACACACACACACACACACCCCCTTCTAGTTCACAAAACAAGCTGATGTACAAAACGACTGCAAAGACAGAAAAGTCAAATCACCTACACATGGACTGGTGGCCCAGAGGTAAGACACCAGCCTCCAAAGTGACAAAGTGCCAGTTCCATCCCCTTTTGTACCAAAACTTTCCCCATTGAGTGGTGGTCTGGGTGCTTGTCTTTTGGGCAAGACTATAAACTGACACCCTGTATCCGACATGCATCCAGCACATGTAAAAGAACCTTTGGCATCAAGAAAATTGTCTCTGGCAAAATTCTGATGAAGAAACCTGCAACAAATACACATGTTAACAGGAAAAATAAAGACAACACCAATAAAAATAAAAAGGGCGGGGGTAGCGCTGCTCTTGTGGCAATGCCCTCTCCCTGTGGACAGCAGTCTGAATTTCATGCACAGAAATATGCTGTAATTGAAAGAGGCATTAAATTCAATTCAATGTGCACAAAGAATGGCATCTAAAATGCTTTCTGTGCTTATTCAACTGCCATGAAAACAGAAGTGAGGTGCAGGCTAAACCATTACACCACACTCTCAAGAAAACAGAAGTGAGGTGTAGGTTAAACCATCACACCACACTCTCAAGAAAACAGAAGGGAAGTGTAGGCTAAAACATGACACCATACTCACAGAATATTAACTACAGATTGCAAGGCAGGACAAACTTCAGAAATCTAAAGTCTCTGATGGCAACACCACTGTTGAACCCCATCACTAGATTAACCCTCTTAGTCCAGATTCGGGATTTGCCGGGATTGAATAATTACTCCCCCTAAGTCCTGTACCGGGATTTACACACAGTAGATTTCCATCACGCTGTGACCATCACCAATTGCTACCACATGTCAAAGCTCTATCAGGCTAGAAGGAAAAACCCTGTTGAGTGTCTGGAAGTAATTATAGCTGCTGGTATGTACTTCGAAGGAACAAAAGGCCAGCCAGCATGTGTGCCTGACCTGATTTTGTGATGGAATGCGAAAATCTAGGGGCAGTTTTGAGTTCAGAGACACCGAAAGCAAGAGGGATAAAACAAAAAGCTTCACTATTCCCCGACATGTTCAGTCTCCTTTTCTGCATCATATAACACCACTTTTGTCTCTGGAAGGCTTGCTGCTGCTGCTACACTACAGGACTTGTCAGGTTGGGCCACTCTTTTCAACACTAGAGGCTGACCGCTGGTCTTACACCTGACGGTCGTCCTGTCGCTGGACTGCCGCAGTTTTCTGAGGACCAGCCATGTCAGTACTGTCTCTTCTTCTTGGCTGAGTGGTTTGTCAACGTCTACCACAGCGGCATCGGAGTCTGGAAACAGAGTCCCCAGTTTCAGGTGTGGGAAAGGGGACGATGGGGAGTCAGTGACCGCTGTTTTGGGTGAGGCGGGAGAGGTCTGAGAGTTCAGTGGTCTGGGTTTTTTCACTGCAGCGGATGTGGACCGACGTTGTGATGCAGACCTGCTACAGCTAGGAGTTACCTTTCCATCGGACCGGTGAAAACCTTTGTCCAAATGGGATCTCCTCCTTGGGCGACCACCGAGACTTAGCACCTGATAATGGCTGCACACTGTACACTGGCTGAGGGACAGATCCGGACTGAACCCTGCCCAAATTCTGGACATTTTGTCGATGGTTAAAACGGCTCGTGCTCTGGCTGTTTTGCAACTTTGGAAACGTGAATCCAGTGTAGACATTCTCACGCAGCATTTGCAACAAATGTATTTAGAGTGTTTGCCCTCCTCGTCACGTGATACATCTAGATTGTAATGATACAACAATGTAGCAGCATAGTCGGAGCAAGGTCGAATTTTCTTTCTTTTATCTCTTATAAGACGAAAAACACGATCACCACAAACACGGCACAGCAAATTGACTCGTCTTGTGTGTTCACTCAATGAATGGACTGGTACCTCCACTGTCTGCACACACACACACACACACACACACACACACACACACACACACACACACACACACACACACACACACAACCTTCTAATTCACAAAACAAGCTGATGTACAAAACGACTGCAAAAGACAGAAAAGTAAAATCACCTACACATGGACTGGTGGCCCAGAGGTAAGACACCAGCCTCCAAAGTGACAAAGTGCCAGTTCCATCCCCTTGTGTACCAAAACTTTCCCCATTGAGTGGTGGTCTGGGTGCTTGTCCTTTGGGCAAGACTATAATCTGACGCCCTGTATCCGACATGCATCCAGCACACGTAAAAGAACCTTTGGCATCAAGAAAATTGTCTCTGGCAAAATTCTGATGAAGAAACCTGCAACAAATACACATGTTAACAGGAAAAATAAAGACAACACCAATAAAAATAAAAAGGGCGGGGGTAGCGCTGCTCTTGTGGCAATGCCCTCTCCCTGTGGACAGCAGTCTGAATTTCATGCACAGAAATATGCTGTAATTGAAAGAGGCATTAAATTCAATTCAATGTGCACAAAGAATGGCATCTAAAATGCTTTCTGTGCTTAGTCAACTGCCATGAAAACAGAAGTGAGGTGCAGGCTAAACCATCACACCACACTCTCAAGAAAACAGAAGTGAGGTGTAGGTTAAACCATCACACCACACTCTCAAGAAAACAGAAGGGAAGTGTAGGCTAAAACATGACACCACACTCACAGAATATTAACTACAGATTGCAATGCAGGACAAACTTCAGAAATCTAAAGTCTCTGATGGCAACACCACTGTTGAACCCCATCACTAGATTAACCCTCTTAGTCCCGATCCGGGATTTGCCGGGATTGAATAATTACTCCCCTAAGTCCTGTACCGGGATTTACACACAGTAGATTTCCATCACGCTGTGACCATCACTAATTGCTACCACATGCCAAAGCTCTATCAGGCTAGAAGGAGAAACCCTGTTCAGTGTCTGGAAGTAATTATAGCTGCTGGTATGTACTTCGAAGGAACAAAAGGCCAGCCAGCATGTGTGCCTGACCTGATTTTGTGATGGAATGCGAAAATCTAGGGGCAGTTTTGAGTTCAGAGACACCGAAAGCAAGAGGGATAAAACAAAAAGCTTCACTATTCCCCGACATGTTCAGTCTCCTTTTCTGCATCATATAACACCACTTTTGTCTCTGGAAGGCTTGCTGCTGCTGCTACACTACAGGACTTGTCAGGTTGGGCCACTTTTTTCAACACTAGAGGCTGACCGCTGGTCTTACACCTGACGGTCGTCCTGTCGCTGGACTGCCGCAGTTTTCTGAGGACAAGCCATGTCAGTAGTGTCTCTTCTTCTTGGCTGAGTGGTTTGTCAACGTCTACCGCAGCGGCATCGTCAGAGTCTGGAAACAGTGTCCCCAGTTTCAGGTGTGGGAAAGGGGACGATGGGGAGTCAGTGACCGCTGTTTTGGGTGAGGTGGGAGAGGTCTGAGAGTTCAGTGGTCTGGGTTTTTTCACTGCAGCGGATGTGGACCGACGTTGTGATGCAGACCTGCTACAGCTAGGAGTTACCTTTCCATCGGACCGGTGAAAACCTTTGTCCAAATGGGATCTCCTCCTTGGGCGACCACCGAGACTTAGCACCTGATAATGGCTGCATACTGTGCACTGGCTGAGGGACAGATCCGGACTGAACCCTGCCCAAATTCTGGACATTTTGTCGATGGTTAAAACCCCTCGTGCTCTGGCTGTTTTGCATCTTTGCATGCGTACATCCAGTCTAGACATTCTCGCGTAGCATTTGCAACATACATTTTTGGAGTGTTTGCCCTCTTCGTCATGTGATACGTCTAGATTGTAATGATACAACAATGTAGCAGCATAGTCGGAGCAAGGTCGAATTTTCTTTCTTTTATCTCTTATAATACGAAAAACACGATCACCACAAACACGGCACAGCAAATTGACTCGTCTTGTGTGTTCACTCAATGAATGGACTGGTACCTCCACTGTCTGCACACACACCACACACACCACACACACACACACACACACCACACACACACACCACACACACACACACCACACACCTTCTAGTTCACAAAACAAGCTGATGTACAAAACGACTGCAATGACAGAAAAGTTAAATCACCTACACATGGACTGGTGGCCCAGAGGTAAGACACCAGCCTCCAAAGTGACAAAGTGCCAGTTCCATCCCCTTTTGTACCAAACTTTTCCCCATTGAGTGGTGGTCTGGGTGCTTGTCTTTTGTATGAGACTATAAACTGAGGACCTGTATCCAACATGCATCCAGCACCTGTAAAAGAACCTGTGGCAACAAGAAAATTGTCTCTGGCAAAATTCTGTTGACAAAACCCTGAAAAAAAACACACCTGCTAACAGGAAAAATAAAGAGGTTCAACTGGTACAAGACAAACTTCCATTTCATTTCCTGCTGTTTAAATAGCTCCACCAACCATGAAGGCCATATCAGGGATTTCGCCTCATTCAGTTTCAGTACCTGTCTCCTACAGCAATCTCTTCAAGTTCAAAATCAACCCCACCTATTTCCTTCCAATATCTAACACAAAAACAATACTGCAAGGCAATGTCCAAGAGGGAAGAAAAAGAGGCAGACCAAGGAAGAGATGGGAGGACAACATCAGCGAATGGTAAGGCCTAGAACTCAACAAAACCCTGAGAAAGGCAGAACAGAGAGGGGAATGGAGGGAACGGGTTGTCAAGTCTTCAGGGGTGCCCCCACAGTTGCCAGACAACTAGATATAGATAGATAGATTTATTAGATAGATTGATAATATGTGATTAGATATGATTAGATATAGATAGAAGATAGATAGATAGATAGATAGATCTATAATAAAGATAGATTAGATAATAGATAGATATCATCATAAAAGATAGATAGATAATAGATAATCTAAAGATAGATAGTTTCTATAGTTTCTAATGATAGATAGGATGATCGATCGATCGATCGATCGATCGATTAATCAACAAGTTGACCACATAAAAAAACAACAGCTCATATCATGACAGAGTACCTCAATACCTTCATCCCAACAAAGCCAGGCTCTGCTGAAGGAGCCAGCCATTCCACTTTTCATCTCCAGGTTACCCCCCACAAAAAAAAATTAAAAAAAAGGATAACAAACACAAAATAATTGTAACAGAGTGGAAATCTGTCATCTCCCAACTCTGCAGAGCATCTTGGGTACGACACCACAGTCTACCAGCTTAGAATGTAACATCTGAAAAGAGGTTGCATAAATTCTACCTTTTACCATGAAGACGAAGTGTATGCAACGGAGGGTTTTCGACCACACCCAAGGAAACAGAGCATCGCACAATTCGCAGGTGTGTCCCGATTTAGTAACTCAACGCTGCGATAGGGCTCTGATCGCATGAGAGGTAATCTACTTACCGCCCCATCACATAATGTAAAAGAATTAAGTAGTCAAACCAAAAGCAAACAAACAAGTGTGACGCTGCAGGTGAAGATGACGGACAAGGGTCCAAATACAGAAAATGATACTGCAGTGGTGTCATCTGAAAGAAGAGATCATTCACAACAAGACACAACAAACAAGATTTCAACCGTCTGCTTTCTGGGATACATATGTTTGAGTCTCCAGGTGATCGGTGACCCTGTTTTGAAAAAAAAATGCAAGTAAAGTTTGGTCAAATCCAAACAGCTCACCTTTTTTTTTTTGATGGAATTTTCCCCAAGCATGAGACTGGTACTATAATGTCCATAGAACTTTGCTAACTTACTCAATTTCACAAATTCACTACTGTTTAGTTTAAAAAAAAAAAAAAATAATGAAAATGCTGGTCAACAGGCTTAACGACCAGCTACAAATGGCATTTCACCTTCACCGTTCCCATAGTCTCGCAGTCCGTGGGGGCACCACTGAAGATCTTGCAACCAGCTTCCTCCACTCCCCATGGTCTTCCAACCACCGTAGCAGATCATTCCATCCAAGGCCTGTACCCTCTCTGATGTTGTCTTCCCATTGTTTCCTCTGTCTGCCTCTTCATCTCCCTCCCCTTACTGTTCCCTGAAAGACTGTCTTGACCAGTCCAGGATGTTCATGTGAGTGACCCATACCACTTTAGCTTGCGTTTTTTCACTGAAATCAGGAGCTCTTCATATGGACCGATGGCATTCTTTGTTCTGGTTTTCACTTCTTCATTAGTGATGTGATTTCTGTATGAAATGCCGAGGAGTTTGCAAAAACATCTCATCTCCATTGCCTGTGTCCTTTCACATGCAGGGTCACACGAGAAAAAAAAATCACATGTTAACCTAAACAATCAAGCAAAAAAACACACACACAAAACCCCCCAGATAAAACACAGTACTCACCTTCACAACATCAACTGCTGATGTCCCAGGTTTTTCTGTGGGGTGATCTGTCCTTTGTGGTAAAGTCTGCTCCTGTCCACTGGGTATCTGGAAAATAAGACAAATCCTTCCCTTTCGTTTCCGCATTGATTTTATTTATTTTTTTAACCACTTATTCTTTTATATCGAGGACAATGGAGTAAGCACCCATGTGCTTTTTTTAAATCCAATCCCCGTGTGTATGCAGTTTTGTAAATCTTGTTATCTGTTCCCACCAGCACACAATGGCCTACTCTTACGAAAAGCAGAACAGGATTTAATATGTGCGCAGGATGTTCTGCATGTGTTCACACACGGGGCCTCCGTTTATAGTCTCATCCGAAAGACTTTTTGGGAGAGTGGAGTCAGCACTCAGGTTAACTCCAGAGGAAAAATCCCCTCAAACAGGAATCAAACCCGGGTATTCAAATTGCAAGCACAATGTTCTGACCACTAGGCTACCCCATCCCCTCATTTGTGTGAGTAGTAACTTCCCTTCCTTCCTTCCTTCCCATGGTCCAGAAAAGCTTTACCTCCCTTCAGTCCCCAGCTTTCAGCCTTGTCTATTTCTGAAAACAAGGTAGCTGCTTACTTCCTTCAAAGTTCTTTTTGTTGTTGTGCGTTCCCCAGCTTAACACTCTGGGGGGCACCCAGAACATGCAGTACTCTGACTCGCTCATCCTATCTAAACATCTTGTGCACACGCTAAATCCTGTTCCGCTTTTCATAACAGTAGGCCATTTGTGCAAGTGGGAACACATAAAAAGATGTACAAAGCTGCATACACAGTGGGACTAGATGTAAAAAAGCACACGAGTGCTTATTCCATTATCCTCAATATAAAAGAATAAATAAAATGAAATGAAATGAATGGGCATCACTGTGAGATTGAAACTGCACCTGAAAGAGAAGTTTGCAAGTATGACTGGTGTTTTTTTTAAGAACCTCGCCATATAGGCAGCAATACTCCCAACTTCAAACGACCTCCTTCAAAGTGAAATGACACTCAAATCTAACATTATCAACCCCCAACTATCATGCATTGTGCTTATAGGTGAATACAGCAAATACTGTCTCCTTTTCTTTTTTTGTTGTTGTTGTTGCAGTTTGGATATAGTTACTACAACGTTGTTGTTAAGATGCAGGTGTTGGAGCAGGTATGTAGTATACAAACAACTTTGTCCAGAAAAATACAACTGTGCATGCCTCTGTACAAACTGTTCATGGAAAAGTAATGAAACATCCCTGTATTCACTTAGCAAAATACACAGGACGTATTGCACTGTACTGTACTGTACTGTACTGCACTGCACTGCACTGTACTGTACTGTACTGCACTGTACTGCACTGTACTGTACTGCACTGTACTATACTATACTGTATTGCATTGCATTGCATTGAATTAAAATTCAAAACAGCAAATAAAATCACGTGGCCATACTAACCATATATATACAAAGAGAACAGAAAATCAAATAGACAAAACCAGAAAACCAACAAAAATAAATAAATAAATAAATAAATAAATAAATAAATAAAACAGGATTAGACACGATACTCACCTTGATGACATCAACTGCTGATGTTCCAGATTTTTCTGTAAGGTGATCTGTCCTCTGTGGTATAGTCTGCTCTTGTCCACTGGGTATCTGGACATTGATACATATGAAGTTTTGTTGAGGAACAGTTCACATGATGTCTGACGACAATGAAACAGCATCTTTACCAAGTTCACTCGCCTGACATTGAGGTATTTTTAGCATCTGTGACAAGTGCACATGTCATGACATTGAAATAACATCTGTAATAAGTTCACTTGTCTGACATGGAGACATTTTTAGCATCTGTGACAAGTGCACATGTCATGACATTGAAATAACATCTATACCAAGTTCACTTGTCTGACACTGAGACATTTTAGCATCTGTGACAAGTGCACATATCCTGACATTGAAATAACATCTATACCAAGTTCACTTGTCTGACACTGAGACATTTTAGCATCTGTGACAAGTGTACATATCCTGTAGCGAAAGCACATGTCATGGCACTGACATTTTTAGCATCTGCAGTCAATGTACATGTCATGACAGATATTTTTAGCATCTGCAGTCAGTGTACATGTCATGACAGAGATATTTTTAGCATCTGCAGTCAGTGTACATGTCATGACAGAGATGTTTTTAGCATCTGCAGTCAGTGCACATGTCATGACAGATATTTTTAGCATCTGCAGTCAGTGCACATGTCATGACAGATATTTTTAGCATCTGCAGCAAGTGCAGATGTCACGACAGATATTTTTAGCATCTGCAGTCAGTGCACATGTCATGACAGAGATATTTTTAGCATCTGCAGTCAGTGCACATGTCATGACAGAGATATTTTTAGCATCTGCAGACAGTGCACATGTCATGACAGAGATATTTTTAGCATCTGCAGTCAGTGCACATGTCATGACAGAGATATTTTTAGCATCTGCAGTCAGTGCACATGTCATGACAGAGATATTTTTAGCATCTGCAGCAAGTGCACCCATTAGTGCTTACAGTATATCCAAGACAAAATCCTTAAACTAACTGCAGTAGCTTTAAAAACAGATATAGCCTAATTTGATTAGGTCAGAAATCATCAATTTACCTTGCCACTATTGTCCTTTAAGTCTTGTACTGTTTTTAGCAGAGACTATACCGTCCATTCACAATCCCATGCAGGCCTATTATACAGACACATTGGCATACATGTACATGTACAAAGCCATATGTGATTCAATATTCGGTAACAGAATGGGAGATAGATTAGTACCCATCTCTGCAACAACCATTGAGCTACAGAGCATGATCAGGACAGTCAAAGTCAAAGTCAAAGTCAAACTTTTATTTCCAGATGGTACATTGAGTAAGCAGTGCAATTGCTTTTTTTCATCAAGCCATCCATCTAAGGAAAACAAAAGAAAGAAAGAAAAAAGTGAGCAGTGAGAGAATGTGGCATCTAAACAGAGGGTGTATAAATTCTACATTTCATCGCGTTGGCAAAGTGTATGCACATTGAAGTTAGACCCACCACCCAGGAAACAGAGCCTCATACAATACGCGGATGTTTCCCAATTTAGAAATGCTGCGCTACGCTCATACTCTTTCTACATGGAAGGTAATAAATACTACCCTTTCACATAGTGATAAAATAATGTGCTTATACTTTTTTAAAAAAAAAAGAATGAGAACAAGAAAAATTTGTAACCAGAACAGTGAACCCAAAAAAACCAAACCCCCCACATATAAGACAGTACTCACCTTGACAACATCAACTGCTGATATCCCAGATTTTTCTGTGGAGTGATCTGTCCTTTGTGGTAAAGTCTGCACCTGTCCCCTGGGTATCTGGAAGGCAAAGTACAAATAAATTCACATTGTCAATGGGCATTAGTGCAAACCATGGCACCAGTGGCAAGTTCACAAGTCCTGCCACGGAGTAAGTTTACCTGTTTTAACACTACAATAGTGTAACGGAGTGGACATATTTGATGTCCCATCTCTACACAAACCTCGGGAACATGCCACAGCTACTCAGTTTAGATGTGGCCTCTAAAAGAGGCTGCTTAATACTAACATTTCACCGTCATGGCGAAGTGTATGCAACTGAGGGTTTTCGACCACTACCCAAGGAAACAGAGCATCATACAATTCACAGGTGTATCTCAAAATAGAAACATGATGCTGCGACTGCCGAGCGCCGATCACATGGGAGATAACCTACTTAACCCCCTGATGGGATAGCCTAGTGGTCAAAACATTGCGCTCGCAATTTGACGACCTGGGTTCGATTCCCGTTTGAGGGGATTTTTCCTCTGGAGTTAACATCAGTGCTGACTCCACTCTCCCCAAAAGTCCTTTGGATGAGACTATAAACCTAGGCCTCGTGTGCAAACGCACACGGAACATCTTGTGCACATGTTAAATCCTGTTCCGCTTTTCGTAAGAGTAGGCCATTGTAAGCCTGTGCGAACAGATGACAAGATTTACAAAAAAACTGCATACACACGGGGACTGGTGGTAAAAAAAGCACATGATTGCTTATTCCCTTATCCTTGATATAAAAGAACTAATAAAATATTTAAAAAAAATAATAATAATCACAATATAGTATCTGTAGAAAGTCTGTACACTGACTCCCACATATCCCATCAAGTGGATGACACAAATATATCCAGCATGCAATCCGTAGATTGATATGCCATGTGAAGGCCAAAATAAAATAAAAAACTGTCAAGCTCTGGAACAGAAATAGATAATAACACAATTCCCATTCTGAAAGTCACTTGACCAACACTAAAATCTGCCAGTCAGTCAGTCACAAGTCAGTCAACGAGTCTCTGTCTCTGTCTATCTCTCTCTGTGTTTCTCTGTCTCTCTCTCTCTCCCCCTCCCTCCCATCACAGCTGTACCTGTTATACTATGAATACCCACCTGGTCAGTATTGGCATCTTCCTTCTCATGTTTAACAAGATTCAAAGCCACAGGTAACTCAGAGTGCTGTTTCTCCTGTCCATGAAATGTCTTCAGGTGCTCGAAAAGACTGCTAGGCAGCACGAAGACAGAGGAACAATGTGGACACACGTGAGGTGAGGAGGCCGCAGGTAACTCAAGGTGCTGTTTCTGTCCATGAAACGTCTTCAGGTGCTCGTGAAGACTGCTAGGCAGTGCGAAGACATAGCGACAATGTGGACACATGTGAGGTAAGGAGGCCGCAGGTAACGCAGGGCGCTGTTCCTTTTGTCCGTGAAATGTCTTCAGGTGCTCATGCAGACTGCTCGGCAGTGTGAAGACAGAGGAACAGTGCGGACACGTATGGGGGGAGGAGACACACACATGAGGGGAGGAGGCCACAGGTAACTCGGGGGGGTGCTGTGTCTGGCCGTGGAAGGTCTGCAGGTGCACTTGCAGACTGCTGAACAGCATGAAGACAGTGGAACAGTAAGGGCACACGTGTCTGGTGGGTGGTGAGTCCACTGTAGCCGAGGGCTCGTCTGGAACTTGGGGCTCCTCCTTCACCCTCCATGGCAGTTCCACCCTCTGGGAGGGAAACGACAACACACACAGCTACAGGACATGACATTTCCCGTTGGAGGGGATTTTTCCCTTGGAGTTAACATCAGTGCTGACTCCACTCTCCCCAAAAGTCTTTCGGATGAGACTGTAAACTGAGGCCCCGTGTTCGAACGCACGCAGAACATCTTGCACACACGTTAAATCCTGTTCCGCGTTTCGTAAGAGTAGGCCATCACGTGCTGGTGGGAACAGATGACATTTACAAAACTGCATACACACGGGGCCTGGATGTAAAAAAGCACAAGAGTGCTTATTCCATTATCCTCGATATTAAAGAATAAATCAAATCAAATCAAATAAATCAATCTCTCTCTCTCTCACACACATACACACACGCACGCACGCACGCATGCGAGCGAGCGAGCGCGCGCACACACACGTCCTTCAGATGAGACTATAAACCGAGGTCCCACATGCCAACATACCCAGAACATCTTTCGAACATGTTAAAACCTGATCTGCTATTCAGAAGAGTTATAATTGCAGCTTCTTGATGTAAAGGTTACATAAAGTGGTAAATATATGTGTGCGCGCGCACACACGCACACACACACACACACACACACACCAGAGTAAACTCACTCACTTAAAATCACACAAACACAATCACAACTACTTCAGGCCTTGTCAGATGAGTTCTCAACAAGCACAAAAAAAAATATCATGAATTTATAAACCAAGCAGACAAATCAATGGTTTGAGCAAGACCAACTGAAAATAAAATCGTTAAATGAATCAATGAGTATGCCTTGATTTGATTAATCAAACTTTATCATTACATGTTAATACCTTCTAATTTTTTATTTTTTTTAAATAAAAAAAAAAAAAAAAAAAAAAAAAATGATGATGATGATGATGATGATGATAATAATAATAATAATAATATTAATGATGATGATAATGATGATGATGATGATGATGATGATGATGATGATGATGATAATAATAATAATAATAATAATAATAATGATATATAATAATAATAATTAATAATAATAATACTGTATGGAATTTATGTAGCGTTGAATCTTGTCAAGCAACAAATTAAAGCGCTATATAAATACCAGCAGATCTCCACCTTGGTGGGTCAAATTGGTCCCCACACTTAAAGTCATCTACATGTATAACGTACATAGTAAGATTTTTATATACAACAAACCACAGTTCCGACCAAACGCAACAAACTTTCTCCAACAAACTTAATTCATGAATAAATAAATACTCACCACGATCACATTATTCAGTAAGGGCGCGGACTGTAGTCTGAACTGTGCAGAATGTTCTGCTCCCTGGTCACAGCCTTGTCAGAGGTGTAGGCTGACGGCCCTGTGGGCTCTCCCCTTTCCTGTGGTCCATGCTTTCTTCAGGGAAACTGTCTACGCTGGCCTGTAATCATATACTGCTGTAGCCATGCCAAACAAAACCATAAAGTAGTCAGCTCCACACAACAAAGTTTATTCATTTATTATTATTTTTTTTTATTTACTCATTTATTTATTTACTCTTTACAATATATATCGAGGATAATGGAATAAGTCCTCATGTGCCTTTTTTTTACATCCAGTCCCCGTGTGTATGCAGTTTTGTCAATCTTGTCATCTGTTCCCACCGGCACAGGACGGCCTACTTTTACGAAAAGCGGAACAGAATTTAACATGTACGCAAGATGTTCTATGTCAGTTTGCACCCGGGCCTCGGTTTATAGTCTCACCCATAGATAAAGGTAAAGGTGTGCCATAACCTATGTGGTCGTAGAGGAACGAGGCATCAGAGACCTCAGCTTCTTTAGGGGCCAGCAATTTGATGGTGGCGCCCATCTCCTCTCTAAATCATACTAGCATATTTAGTCAGATCTATTTTCCCCAGTATTTGATCTACTCTTCTACTGAAAAGTAAGGACCCAAAAGCCTTTATTTTCTCTTTTTATTTCTTTTTGTGTGTGCGTGTGTGTGTGTTCCTCAGCTAGATTTTCCAGGTTCACCAATGGTGACATGTAATATATTCAGATATAATGCGTATGTTATTGCTTTTGCTTGTCATTTAGGTAGCCACATTCTGACTTTGAGAATGATGTCAAACACAACACCAGTCTGCATCATTTTGTCATCTGTTCCTACCAGCAAACAACAGTCTACTCTTCTGAAAGGGGGAACTGGGTAAGTCAAGTCAGGACTCAAAGCAAGTCAAGTCAAAAACACTTAATCATCCCCAGAAGGGCAATTACCAAGTTAGGGTTTACTGTGTGCACAAGATATTCTACATACATAAATTTACACTACATCAGTACATGGAACCTTGGTTTCATGGTCTCATCCAAAAGATTTTCCAGGGAGTGGAGTCAGTGAGTACTGATGTTTAAAAATCACTGGGAACTGTCCCCTCTTAACTCTGAAGCCAAGGGTGCCTCAGTGGTGGCTCAAACCAGGTCACCTAGCATCCCATCCCCCCATAATTTTGACAAAAACAATGCACACACGGGTAATAATAAACTTAAGGTGGGACATGGGGGTCGAAACTGATGACATTTTGTTTACAAGCCCATGTTAAAAGTTATGCCTTATAAATTATATTGAAAGGGCATCACTAGTAAAGCCTAAAAATCAAATAATTACTCAGTTTTCTGCACTGTTGCCATGGAAACAATCCAATATGGCCACCAAAACTAAACTAACACACACACACACACACACACACACCAAAGATACTCAAGAAGATGAATATATCTCGCCGCCTAGCACTACACGGAGAGTGAAGCCAAGCTTCACCCGGCTGTGGGAAGCAGTAGCCTAACACAGTCACTGTAGCGCTTGCACTCTGCAAGCATTATGACAGTTGTCATGTACATTACTATGCAATGTGTACACAGAGAGAGGGAGAGAGGGCGCAAACGACGAGGGACACAGCTTCCTCTTCTGTAGACGAAACTTTTGCTGTAGGCTTTTCACCTTTACCTTCAGTCTATGTTCGCGTGGAGAATCTGTTTTCAATTGAGGAGATACAGACGTAGACGCTGATGGCCCAGCACAAGAATCGGTGAGAGTGGACACAGCATCAGGTGATGGATCTGGATCACTTACATGGTTTGGTTTCCACGTTGAAGTAGAATCTGTCAGAAAGACAAAATAATCCCTGTGATTTCTCTCTCTCTCTCTCTCTCTCTCTCTCACACACACACAAACTGGCACACACACACACACACAAACTGGCACACACACACACACACACACACACTGGCATATGTACCAATTCAGTCACTCACACACCATCATCACCTTCAGTACCTGGTGCTGATATTTTCCTCTTGCAACGTCTCTTTGCAGGTTGAGTTTGAACTTCGGTTCGATTGGGTAGACGTCTCTTCAGAGTCAACCTCGGAGGAGGATTTGGCACATTGAATAGGGTTGGGACAGCGTTCCAAACAAGGCGACATTTTCTGTTGGTAGGGTTCATGAACTGACTTCTTTCAAAATGCAGTTCGCATAACGCACAATTTTTCCGCAGGTAGTCTGCAGACTTATTCTTGAAATCGTCACGTCGGCAGTTTATTTTCCATTTTGTGCACCTGGAAATGAAACAAACAAAAAAACCCTCTGGGTAAAGAATCCCTCTCTTTCTTTCTTTCCTTAAGGTAAGCAATATACATATGGGTTGTTCTCAAAAACATGTGCTATTTCTGTGACATAGAGACCCCAAAATAAATTTCACTCCACATACATGTCTTTATGTCAGGCAGTACAGCATTTCAATGTATATCATTTTCTAAAATGGAAAAGATGATCGGTCAATTCATCTTGTTGTAATAGATGATTAAAAATATAATTTTTTGCTATGTTACGGTTGAGACATGGAATCCAAAATAAGAGCTATGAAGTCCTTAAAACAGCATGCTTTCTAAAAACCTGGTATAATTTACTTGTAAACCAAGGAAGAATAGGTTCCCATATGAAAAAAACTTTTAAAATGAGTGAGAATGCGTATTTTTCTGTAATTTTCAAGTAGCACATTAGTCCACCATGCTCACGGCAACTTCACATTCTCATATCTCCATATTTATTAAGATATATAGCTCAAGTCAGGCATGCAGTATTTCTTATTCTCGCTCACAAGAGACACAAAGCAGTTTTTTAAAACAATATACTGTTTATTGCATTTGATTATGTAAAGAAAAAAAAGTGTTACAGTTGAGACATGGAATCCATTACAGTTGTGACACGGAATCTAATTCTACAAAATAACTTGAAACCAACCACAGACATGGCAAACATTAGTCAAAGTGAACATAACTGACACCAGAATAATTACAGTTAAGAAAACAGAAAGGATTTGAAGTCAAACCACTGATAGCAAAACTTTTTTTTCCGTTTGGATGGAGTCTGTTACAGTTGTGACATGGAAGTCAATTCTACAAAATACTGAGAAATCTACATGTACATGGCAAATATGTGTCATGGATAAAACAGCTGAAAATAGTACAAATCAATTCAGGAAAATTAAACAGGCGAATTCATTTCATTGTTATTTTGAGGTCTCAATTACTAAAAGTGTAGTGATCAAGGGCATTTATTTTATTTTATTTATTCTTTTATATCGAGGATAACAGAATAAGCAATCATGTGCTTTTTTTCATCCGGTCCCCGTGTGTATGCAGTTTTGTAAATATTGTCATCTGTTCCCACCGGCACACGATGGCCTACTCTTACGAAAAGCGGAACAGGATTTAACGTGTGCGCAAGATGTTCTGCGTGCGTTCGCACACGGGGCCTCGGTTTAAAGTCTCATCCGAAGGACTTTTGGGGAGAGTGGGCATCAATCAACAAGTCAGCCATCACTCTTGCTATTTGCTGGATCTGGACCCATTAGGAATCTGTCAGTTGTGTTCAAGTGTGGTAGGATTTTGGAGCCTCAATCTGCAATTTAAAGCAATTATTGGATTAGTACTTAATGGCAGGAATGTGTAGTGTTAGTTATAAACCTGCTATTTGTAATCATGTTCTTGGCTCTTTGAATACTACCACCACCATCAGTGAAGCACATAGACACAGTGGCTGGTATTTTGTCACCTAACAGCAAAAATTAGTAGTGTTAGTATCTATAGCCAAATTTTCTAATTTAAGTTATTCAATTACTGGCTCTATTCATACTATTTAACATATGTCAGTGAAGAATTTAGAATGACTGGCTGGTAGATTTGACTAATAGGTAGAAATAGTAATTTTCTGGCTAATATTTTCAGAGTGCATGCATGATTATGATCATTGTGCATTTCTTTTGTTAGTTGTCAATTACACTATGGCACTTCCTTTTGGCTAGCATTGATCACACACACACACACACACACACACACACACACACACACACACACACACACACACACACACATTGATCACACACACACACACACACACACACACACACACACACACACACACACACACACACACACTATTTTGTCTGTATGACTTGAGTTTATGTTACTGTCTTGAGTGTTATCTTGTAAGATTCTGTTTGGATGAAAATCCTCATTTATTTTAGTTTTCAACCACGGTTGATATTTGTCTTTGATTGTTTTAGAAGTCAATTTTCTTGATTTTTTTGTGAGGGCAGGATGAAAAAAAGTTGTGTAAACTTAATCTTTTACCCTCGATAAAGATCATTTTGACTTGACTTGACTTGACTTGACTTGACTTGACTTGACTTGACTTGACACACACACACACACACACAGATTTGTGACACGGAATCTAATTCTACAAAATAACTTGAAACCAACCACAGACATGGCAAACATTATCAAAATGAACATAACTGACACCAGAATAATTACAGTTAAGAAAACAGAAAGGATTTGAAGTCAAACCACTGATTTTTTTCTTTTCTTTAGATAAATGGCTTGATGGAAAAAAGCAAATCGATGCTTACTCAATGTACCATCTGGAAATAGAAATTTGACTGATTGATTGATTGATTGACACACACACACGCACGTGCATACGCGCACACACACATACACACATGGCTGAAGCATTGATGCTATAAACAGAAAAGTGGACAGTAATAATATCTTAGAAGTAAGTAAACCTTCCAGTGAAATACAAGGAAAGCAGTTACCTGAAGTTCATAGGATGAGTCTTGTCAGTCACTGAAGTGTCTGGATCAGGGAGAGGGGGGCTGACTGGAGCTTCTGAGGGAGTGGAGGTAGTCCTAGCCTCCCCATGAAGGACCATTTGTTTGCCGAACATCTCTCCATTTTGTAGTGATGATGATGATGATGATGATGATGATGATGATGATGATGATAATGTGTGTGTGCTTGCATGTGTGTGTTGTATGTGTGTGTGTGTGTGTGTGTGTGTGTGTGTGTGTGTGTGTGTGTGTGTGTGTGTGTGTGTGTGTGTGTGATGTAATGAACATTTATATTACATAAAATGAAAAGAAGGCATTAATCATTTAAAAACAAAGTTATTGAAGTTAGTCAATTAACCAATTAATGATTTACTTCAAATGAAATAAAAGAAGACTACTGAGAAAAATATGTTGTCCTCAGGGATTCACCATTCATAACTATATTAAAAATAACTTTGTCACACTAACACACACACACACACGCGCACAGGCACACACACACACACACACACACACACACACACACACACACACACACACACACACACACACAGTGTGGAATTTACCATAGAAATGTCAGGTGGCAAGACAACTTGCACATTTTCAACCTAGCCGCAATAGGGAGGAACAATGTGACACCCCCCCCCAAAAAAAAAACACAACAACAACACACACACAAAAAACAGAAAAGAAGCTCATTTGGATAGATCTTGACAGAAGAACAAAGGTTGAGGTTAGGAGGAAGTGATGTCTGGACAACATAAAGAAAAATCTCACGGTAGTCAACAGACATCATTGCTTAGTTTCCATGTCGTAACTGTTCACCTTTTTTCCCCATTAATAAAATTAGGATTATTTTTGTACACAAAGTAGTATAAGTGGTACCAATTCATAGTGAAAGAATAACATCACGATCAGTCTGCAGTAAAATCATGGGGAGGAAGGTGGGGAAGGGAGAGGGTAGTGACACATGTCGATGGGGACAAGAAACTAGGAACAGTGGGTTCCGCCACTGACCGTTCATGCTTCCGACAAAGATTACAGCAAAAGTAACAAACTGTCGTTATCGTCAGAAAAAGATGAGTAGCTCGAGTTTAATGTCAAAATTACGGTTCTGTTCCTTTCACTGAATCAACAATGGAATTGTGTGGTGTACGGAAAAGAGAATACGATGATGAGGCATTTCAGTCGGTAAAAGAAGCCGCGCAGCTTTCCTTTCCGGCGCGACCAGCACATCGGTAAATCTTCATTCTACCAATGACCGATAGAAATAGCCGTAACAGACAAACCGTAAACTTTGTTTTTAGCAATCTCCACTGATAGATCAAAAAACATGCGGAGGAAACAACTGACAGGCAACCAGTTTGATCTTCTCCTTTACCAGATCAAACAGTTGCGAGGAGAAAACGAAGCGTCATAGCTTCCGGTCTCAACTGTGACAGTCAGTCTCATGTTTACAGAAAGAGAGAAAAATAAACCCACTATCAAAAGTTCGAAAATCAAATTCAGTATTTAACACACACACTTATTTGGTTATTACATAAATGAAGCAAAGGAAAACATCGATGACGCGTAGATTTGTTTTTTAATAAAAAAAATTCTGAACGATCGGTCCGGAAACTATCGCACATTCGACTCTTGGCGTAACTGACACGTTGTTCACAACTAGGTCTATTTTTTTTAGATCACGCTTTAAAATTTCACCTCACACACGAACATTCCCTTTCATTAATCAAAGTGTACGTTTTCCGATGACATTTTCTACCCCTGTAAGCATCATTTCTTTGTAAAATAAAAACCACGTGTAGCTGTAGTTGGTTTGCAAGACAAAGACGAAGTCCGTGTGAACATCGAAAATGATAAAATTTGTTATTTAAAACACTGATTTACATTATTAAATGCATAGATAATGTAAAAATATTCTTTTTTAAAAAGAACTTTTCATACTTAAGCGATAAAAAACGATTGAATAAACCAACACACTCACCTTCAGTGATGCAGTCTCAGGAGGCACGTGCAGTTGCGTACAGTTGCGACGTGTCGGCAGGAAATGGAACACAAAGAATCTGGTATCTAGAATCTACTCGCAGAGTGATAACGCGGGAAAAAATCTGCATCCCAGAGATGTTGCAGGTGCAGGATACGTGCTCTAAGTCAGAATCTCGGTCAAGCGACCTTGGACTCAAGAGTTCATACAGGGTTTACGTTGTACGGTCGAGACGGTGTAAGTGGAACCTACGCCGACTTTGTGATCCGGGATGGCTTTAACCAGGATATTAACGGCAGTTCGCTAGCACCAATTGTTCCTAGTGTTGTAAAACTGTTTTCTTCATTAGTGTTTGTAAGAAAACAATCCCAGGAATGATGAACAGTTTGTATTTGAAACATAACAATGGACTAGAAAGTGGAACCCAAGCGTATCAACTGTAACGAAAATTTTATAAGCCCATATATAATTAACATCGAAATGCAGTAAAGATGCTGTTCATTGCAAAGGTAAAGAAACATCTGGATAGGTGTTTGATGCTGTTTTTGTTATAAAAAACACTTGTTAAAGTGTCTTTAAAAGATTCAGTTTACAGCATGTCTCTTTATGTCACAAATCCGCCATCTTGTTTTTGCTATATTTTTCATAATAAATGCTAAATTTACTAGGAAAATAATGCAAACATGCATTTTTTAAAATAGATTTTATTTCTTCAATACAAACACCACAAAAATAAAGTAAGCATCACAATCATCCACAAACAAAACACAAATTACAAGCCTTCAAAGTGAGCTACCCCTATGGCACACATGTTTCTGAGAACAACCCATATATATATAGATGTCAACATATCCTTTCGACAGAAACATTTATTTTCCACTACTATAACATATTCAAATTAACATAGATTAGATCACAGAAAATCTGTCTCAACTGATTTTGATGAAGGGAAGGAAACAAGCTTGTAGAGTCTACCATATATAATTTTGCACCCTAGTTTAATATATATATATATATATATATATATATATATATATATATATATATATATATAAATTATATATAAAACTTACCTTTCTTCATCTACCGGAAAAGAAAATAGCCGGTAACCCTTTCCTCGGGAGTTACTACAATTTGGAGCAGCACACCAAGAGCCACCGAAACCACCTATTCTGTTAGCCATCTTGTGCCGGAATGTTAGTCTCTGGTAGGCTACTCCGAGGAGGGAGTGCCAGAACGGTATGCGGGGGGGTGGGGGGGCTGGCTTCAGCAATTCTAGAGAGTTAGGCCTTGGGCCTAGCCTAGCCTATTCATCTTCTTGAGTATCTTTGCATGCACGCACGCACGCACCGGTACCCACGCGCGCGCGCATACACACACACACACACACACACACACACACTCGGGCTGAGAGCAATTAAATTAACTTACGATGTTGAAGCCGAGACTATGGAAAAATATGCCAAGTTGTAAAAAGTCCTATGTAGCCTAGGCCTAGCACAATTTAATGACACTACGGTGCTGCTATAAGGAGACAGGCTAGTGCTGTAGGCCTAGTAGTCTACTAGTTACGCTGAAACAGCGAAATTAAACGGACGACCTCACGCAAGTACAAAAATGCACAAGATCAAACCCTGGGCCTAGGCTACCAATCTGTGGGCTAAGGCTGACCGTTAGGCCAAGTACTTGTAATTAGGCCTAGCCCAAAGATACTCAGTACAGTATCTTTGGCCTAGCCTAGCAGGCTGCAGCCATTAGTCCTAGCCTAGCATCTCGGAAACCAGAACTGGAACTTTTATTCTAGGCATTGATGCCAGAATATATTGCGTCAAAAACCTAGCGTAGCACTCTGCAAGTCGCTATAACTTTTTGATCGAGGAATCTGAAGTAACTATGGGTTAGAGCGTATCATGTTGGTTCATCATGAAAGCAGTCTGAGATAAACAAGGTTATTATTCGAGTAATGAAACTTCTTTCCGTCCACTAAATTCCCGCTGACCTAGGCTAGCCTACTGGTGCCGGAGAAGTGCCCGCCTATGGCTGCAATCATCAGGCTGCACATCAGGGTTAGATTTGGCAGTTTTCCTTCTAGGCTATTTATAAATATCACACTGGCATTCGTACTGCGCATATTAAGGCATCCACATAACTATAAACCACTTTTTTTTATATAGAAAGACAAGCCCCTGACTTAAAACTCAGGACAATACGAACACATCTTTTTCAGCAACACTACCCCCCTTGGTCCTTTGTCGTCTGCTAGCTACCTCACCGCGATGTGCATGTGCGGGGTCAAGGCTGTAGAAACATAAACAATCCTCATTTGATGAGCATTTCACACTTTCTCATCCCTAAGTGGTATTGATCTATGGCTTCAATTCTAAAAACAACCATACGATGCATTTGTTTATGCTTTAAAGCATCTGTGAAAACCAGCAAACCTGTTTCTGACTGGCACTCTATCAGGGAGATACTACTTGACCCCTTACGTGTACCCTGCATAAGCTACAAATATTAATGAGCCATGCTTGACATGGCTGCAAACCACAGACGCATTAAGGGCAAATACCTATTTTGACTCGACTAGTGACGAGAAGAAAAAAAACCTACCGGCTGATTTGAAAAAAAAAAAACTTGTTTAAGGACAGATGTAATGTCCTCTGTACTTGTTGTTGTAGGTGAGGGAATACATATTGATGTCAGAAAATTGTAAAAATCATGAAAATAATCCCAACCAGGGGCTAGATTTGTGTTCGTATCCTGATAGCCTTTTGGTTTTTTTTTTTTTTTTTTTCTCTGGTGAAAATCTAAGTAACTTTGCTACCTTAAAGAGTTCCAGGAAAAAAGTTTTTAAATCACATGCACACATATTGTGCCATAAGCCATCCTCCTCCTCTTCTTCTTTGTTTTTGTTGCCCCATTTTCTGTGACACACCTGTTCCCATGCTGCTCATTTTTCACCACCAGGCCATGCCCAAGCTCTACCCATGGCCCCTGCAAGCTTTTTTTTTTACATGAAACTATCAACTGAGGTTTCATGTTCGAATACACAAAGTCTTACATATTTGTTGAAAACCCGTCCTCCATTTCTTTTTTTTGTTGTTTTTCACTCCTCAGCTAGAGCCATGAGGTTTGCCAATGGTGAGGTTTTGCTTATGCAATTGTTTTTGTCCACCATGAATGTAGTAATCTTACTTTGGTGATGTATACTGGGTAAGTTCATGTTTCTGTAACCCATTGAATGCTGACATGACTTATACGGCCTTTAATGTGTATATATCCTAGTGGCCAGAACATTGCGCTCGCAGTATGATGACCCGGGTTCAATTCCTGTTCGAGGGGATTTTTCCCCTGGAGTTATCAGTGCTAACTCCACTCTCCCTAAAAGTCCTTCGGATGAGACTAGGTATACCGAAGCCCCGTGTGCGAATGCATGCAGATCTTGCGCACATGTTAAATCCTGTTCCGCTTTTCGTAAGAGTAGGCATTATGTGCCGGTGGGAACAGACAAGAATGACAAAACTGCATACACATGGGGACTGGCTGTAAAAAGGCACACGAGTGCTTATTCTGTTGTCCTCGACACCCATCAGTCTCGGAAGACTATGGAGTTTCACTCTAGTCTTAATAGCGCAAAGCCTGGGTAAGTAAGTATGGAGGGCAAGCTGTTACCCATGCAGCAGACCCCCCCCCCCCCCCCAAGGTTTCAGTCAAGATGCCACCAATGTTATGAACTTATGACTTCATAATTTTGTAACCCTGGGGTTTATTTTATTTTATACCACTTTATGTCACAGCAGACTTAATTTTTCTCTGCGCGAAATTCGGGCTGCTCTCCCCAGGGAGAGTGCATCGCCACAAGTGCAGCACCTACCCATTATCATTATAATTTTAAATATATATTTACAGCCCGGCCCTGAGCCACCCTGGGGACTCCAACTCCCCGATTTTTCCTCAGGGATGGTGTCTAAACACGACACCTATATGCAAGCTGGTTTTTATAATTTTGTCAACTGCTCCTACCGACACACAATGGCCTTCACTTGCGAAAGGCGAAACGGGGTTTAACGTGTGCGCAAGATGTTCTGCATGCGTTCACACACAGGGCCTCGGTTTATAGTCTCATCCGAATGACTGTGAAATTCAGTTCGATTTTTTTCCCGTCAAACTTGGAATAAAGGGCGAGGCTGGGAATCGAACCCAGAACCTCACGGTTTACTTGTTGGCAGGCGAACGTCTTACCCATTCAGCCACCTTCCTTCCTGACTCCTCAGTAAAAACTAGCATAGACTGATTCACAAGTATGCACGCGTGTGCGCACACACACATGCTCTCTCTCTGTATCTGGGTTACATTTTTTTGTTGAAGTATGTCAACTGTATTACTCTTTGAAAGAACATTTATGAGCTTTCTAATAAAAGCTCTTAAAGTTTTGGAGTATAACGACTAACTTTCACTACAGCCAGTAAAGCATTTTTTGGGACTGTGTGTTATTGTTTTTTTTGTTTCATGACTTGTACAAAGTAAGTTTTTGTTTGTGTGCTGTGCAATGTAGAGCTTTACCAGTGTAGAACTGAAAAGAAAAAGAAAAAGAGCTCAAACCAACATGCAAACAAACAAAAAAACCAACTCGTCAGATAAGTCCATCTTTCCAATGTGTTTGTATTTCAACACAAATAAAAACTATGAAGATTACAACAACATTGCCTGAAACAAAATCCAGCCATGACACTGAATGATAGTTTCAAAACACAATTTGACCTGAATTCATACCAAAGTACCCCAATACAGAAGTTCCACACATCCAAAACAAAACTGCTTGTGTGTTGTACACTGCCACATGTGTACATCTCTCTCTCTCTCTCTATCTCTCTCTCTCTCTCTCTCTCTCTCTCTCTCTCTCTCTCCTCTCTCTATATATATATATATAATATATGGCTCATTCTCCTGAAAACTGGACAAAATTGTGACATGACAGCTAAAATTTGAAATGTAATACTTTTTCCCCTAATGTTGGTTGGGAATGAAAGCTTGATATCTATTCTTAGCATACATATAAAGCACAACATGGCACAATGCTCAGAACTTAATGAATAATGAATTTTGTTACATCATTCAACACTGTCTCACACATTACAGAAGACAACAAAAATAACCTTGTTTAGAGGATTTTTTATTGTAAATTTTTGGTAGTTTTCCACACATTTCCACTATATATTGGCTTTTACTACACAACAGAAAGTTTTCTGTATTTATGGACCTATCTTGCCAATGTTTCTGAAATGATCAAATCAAACATAAATTTTTTTTTTTTTTTTAATTTCTTTCTATCAGATTTGTTTTAGATACTAAACAGACACTGAAATGTGGTAAATGTTCAACATTATTCATGTTCTCAAAATGATGAATAAACATTATTTTTGTTTGTTAACAATTAAGGCAATTTCAGTCATTAATTATGTATCTCGTGCATTATGTTGACACGTCTCACATGTTACACAGACGCCATCATGAATCAAGGGTTGACAATACAAGAACTGACTTGTTTGACAGCAACTTAACAAGTCAGACAAGGAAACAGTAACTTTGTTTTACATGTTTAAGGATTCCACTGACAATAAAACCCAGAATCACAAACAGGAGAACATGAAAACCGTAAGTCTCCATGAACTACTTTCTCTGTCTCGCTGCCTCATCAAATTCGTAACACATCTACCTTCCCAGTTACTGTGAAACTTGACACTAACTCTGGAAAGAAATATGATCACATGGAGTAGACTTCGGCCTACACTTCCACTTCAGTGGTCATGCACTGCTAGATTTGAAGCTTTTAAGTCTCAACGATAGAAATAATGTCCTGGGCTCAAGGAGTCAGAATAATCTGGTAAAGTTACAGACAGAAACTTAAGCATCACAATTCACATTTTTTCAAGCTAATACAGGTAATGGTAAAAAATTAAGTGAGTTTTTCATTTCAAATAAAAGAAGGGATTGTCTCTTGCCTGAAATAACTTGACTACGTGTGTAACCCACATAAAAAATGAACACATCACACATTATCTCAAGACAGTGGTGGAGATAGTCAGTTCAGTTTTCCACTGTTTCATTTAAAATTAATTTGAAAAAAAAAAGTCCCCAGCATGAAATGTGAGGATCATCCAGAGCAGAAACAATATGGCCCATGGAGACCCAGGCTGTGTCCTCCTCCACATCAGGCCATGTGTAGAAAGAAGTCTCCTCTGCACCTGACCAACTGCACCTGCACTTCTTGCCCATCAGAATCTTCACACACGACCTGTACAAATTAAACACATCAAAACACAAAATGATGAATCATTCAAGATCAGTCTCAAAATTGGAGGATTACGGGCCAGGAAGTATATCTCTTCTTTATCCCATTTTTGAGGTAAAAGTAGTGGAGGAAAAACAAGTGCAGGTACCAACTTCTCAATCATTTTGAAAATGACTTATCAAGGATTCCATATAAAAAAATTGAAATGAAAACAAATTTTAGGAATAATGTCTTTCAGTGGCAGCATTGTAGGCATTTTTCAGTAAGAACCATGCCTTTGGCCTGACTTTATTCCATTTAAATAATACTTCCTGGCCTGTAACCCTCGAAATACAGTACCTGTGGAAGATTTTCCAAATCAGCAGACTTGAGATCTATATCAGCTTCTTGTGGATTGGACAAGCAACATAGTGGGGATGGCAGTTAAAGAGTTTATCTACAACACTTCCTTTTTTTTCTTTTTTTTTTTTCAATATGCCAAGTTTTGGCCTAACACATTTTTAAGGAAGACTAAAGGACATTTAATGTTAGAGAACTTTATTGGCTGTTTACACTGTTGGTAAACAAGATCAGTTTTCTATTTCTACAAAATTTTAGTTAAGTTTGGGATTCTTATCCAAAAGCAATTAATCTTTATCCATCCCTTGACTTCCACACTGGCTGGGGGAAACAGGGGCTGAGGAAGCTGAATTCCTCCAAGCAACTTTGTTGGCTGCTGTGGACAGTGAGTCTGGCATGGACATACTCGTCCAGTCCTTGTTTTTTTTTAATATTTTTTTTTATATCGAGGATAATGGAATAAGCACTCATGTGGTTTTTTTTCACATCCAGTCCCGTGTGTATGCAGTTTTGTAATTCTTGTCATCTGTTCCCACCGGCACACAATGGCCTACTCCTACGAAAAGCGGAACAGGATTTAACGTTTTACACAAGATGTTCTGCGTGGGTTTGCACATGGGGCCTTGGTTTATAGTCTCATCCGAAGGACTTGTAGGAGAGTGGAGTCAGCACCGATGTTAACTCCAGGGAAAAATCCTCTCATACGGGAATTGAACCAGGTTCGTCAAATTGCCAGCACAATGTTCTGACCACTAGGCTATCCCATCCCACTTGTTTCTGGCCAGCTACTTCTTGGTACCCTGGACCTTTGCCTGCTTTCACATCTTCTGCATGACAACTCCTCCAAAAGCATTAACAAGATGTAATTTTATGCCAAGTTTTAGAGAAAAATTTACGAACCTTTCCGATGGAACTCCTTGGACTTCTTTCCAATGGTGAAAGCTGCTTTGACCCAACCCCTCTCCGAACCTGTAATTTCAACACAAAAAAAGAATTGTACTTGTAATAATGTAACTTTGATTTCCTCCACAGAATAATACCTGCCAAGTAATGACACACAGAGCAAGCATACACACAAACATCCCGGGAAAATGAAAAATGTAATCTTGTAATCTATACCACTGTATATTATTTTGAAACCAAATTGCAAAACAAATTTAAATCTGATGTTTTAAATCGAACATCTTACCATGAACTAAGCTTTCTATGTTATCTACAGTCTTGTACAGTTATGATAGCTGTTATGTAATCTTTTGTAAGAGATAATATAACAACTTACAAGCTATTAAATTTTCCAAAGGTATGGTTAAATGATTACCTAGTATTGTGTGGCTGCTGGAGTCTGGGTGGTATCAGAGGCACACTGGGGTGGAAGGTCAGGGTGGAAGGTTAGAGGCAGGCTGGGGTGAATCAGGGGTGGGGTGGGGTATCTAAGGCAGGCTGGGGTGGGGTATCTATCAGAGGCAGGCTGGGGTGGGGTATCTATCAGAGGCAGTCTGGGTGGGATCTCAGAGGCGTGGTGGGTATCAGAGGCAGGCTGGGGTGGGGTATCTACAGGCAGGCTGGGGTGGGGTATCAAGAGCAGGCTGGGGTGGGGTTCAAGGCAGTCTGGGTGGTATCAGAGCAGCTGGGGTGGGGTATATCAGAGGCAGCTGGGGTGGGGTATCAGAGGCAGGCTGGGGTGGGGTATCAGAGGCAGGCTGGGGTGGGGTATCAAGGCAGGCTGGGGTGGGTATCAGAGGCAGGCTGGGGTGGGGTATCAGAGCAGGCTGGGGTGGGGTATCAGAGGCAGGCTGGGGTGGGTATCAGAGGCAGGCTGGGGTGGGTATCAGAGGCAGGCTGGGTGGGGTATCAAGCGTGGTGGTATCAGAGGCAGGCTGGGGTGGGTACATCAGACAGGCTGGGGTGAAAGGTCAGAGGCAGGGTGGGGTAATCAGAGGCAGGCTGGGGTGAAAGGTCACGGCAGGCTGGGGTAAAGTCAGAGCAGGCTGGGGTATCAGCAGAGGCCGGCTGGGGTGAAAGGTCAGAGGCAGGCTGGGGTTAATCAGAGGCAGGCTGGGGTTGACAAAGGTCACAGGCAGGCTGGGGTTGAATAAGGTCACAGGCAGGCTGGGGTATCAGAGGCAGGCTGGGTATCAGAGGCAGGCTGGAGTGAAAGGTCATGTTTTCTGTTTCTTCAAATAGTCATAGCATAAAAAAAAAAAGGAGCCAGCTTTGCAAGCTTCTACTATAAATCCTCTTCTTCCAATGCTTTTAATTTTCTTTGCGTGGTGTTGAAGTGTGAAGACTTGTTAACAGTTGATGCAAAACAGCTTGGGTCTTCAGGTACAGCTCCACAGGCCCGATGCAGCGCCTGTCTCTGAGCTGCAGGAGTGCGAGGATCAGCAGTGTTGGGTTCTGTTTGAGAACCGAGCGACCCTTGGTCCTTAAGCCTTTAGTTTTTCTTGCTTCTGCCGCTGCTGCTTTTTGGGCTTTTCTTTTTTCTCTGCGTTGTTCGTTGATCACCATTTTTTGCTGAGGCGTCAGTCCTGCTCTGTACTTCCTCTTGCTGTCTCTCCGCTTGGCTTTAACTTCGTCATAGTCCTCAGGGTCTTTCTTTATCTTTGTTTTTTATTCTCGCTTTTTCTTTCCTTCTTCAGCCTGCGGCATTTGGCCACCCTCAGAGCGTTCATTTTTCTGGCCTTTTCCTTCTGTTCCTCACTTGCCTTTTCTCTTGCTATCTTGCTGCGCTGACTGTTGTACTCCTTGTACTTGGCTGCTTTTACAGGATCAGCGAGAATTCTTTGCCTGTACTCACGGTTCCTTTCAGCACTGCTCTTGCGTTTTTTGGATTTGGGATTATTGGAATGAGAGGAAGAATCAGATTGGGGAAAACTGGTAGAATCAGATTGGGGAAAACTGGAAGTGGAATGGACAGAGAGGAATCTAGGGGGAGGGTTCTTGCAACGCCCACTTCTCCTTAGGGGTTGTTCTTCAGCCTCTGCCATGGTCCAGGTAGCCAAATCTGTTTAGAAATTGTGTACATTTAAAAAAAAAATGGTTCTAGGCAAACATGTCTTGAAATATAAGGAAAATAATTTAACTGTCATTATTAGCAATATATTACAAGGCATAATTATTGATTTAAACATGTGATGGTGTCTGTGTAATGCGCATGACACTTTGAACGATTACCTTTATTTATAAGTAGTCAAACAAATGAAAATGCAATGTATTTATGTTAGTGCTTTGTGTTTTACCTAATTTTAACCCTACAGTAAGGAGTAGTCATCCCAGCAGCAAACAATTTTTTTTTGTCATGAGTGTTACTTGGACACAAGGCCAATACATGGTGTCTGTGTAATATGCAAGACACAGCATTGAATAAAAGATAAGTTTTATTCAATGAATGTAGCCAAACACTTTAACTCTTAATCTATTTTCACACACTGGAAAAGGTACACACGTGAAATTATATTTTCATAAACAAAATCCCAACCCCTTTGTACTATGTATCTCATTAAATCTGTCACACACATTGCAGAGACAACTGCCTTATGGTGGTAAGTGTAATAAGCTGAACAATGATTTTAATGTTTTATGCAAGTTTTATCACTAAAGCTAATATCTTAATCCATAAGTTGTTATAGCACATCCCAGTTGCTTTGGCTTGCACATTAAAATGTTTTAACAAGGTATGCTGAAGCCTTCTTCTATTAACAATAAAGTATTCATATAAATCAGGTTTGTAATGAATGTGACTCAGACACATCGGTAGTGGTGTCCTTGTTAACGTGCAGGGCTAAATTTGTTTGTAACAGAAAAGCAAAAGACAAGTGAACAGAAACAGGAGCTTCATACACCAGTTGGCTTCATAAACTACATTATTTTACTCATGAAAAGCAACAGAAAGCTGCGCTAACTAACGATTCCATTTTTTTTCTTTTCTGCATCACGCCACATTTCACAGTGCCAAACACATGGCGTTGCTGCTAACGATCGAGATGAACAAGTCAATGATGCCACTAAAAAAACACTAAGTATTCATGATAGTAGAAGCTGTACGCAAAAATAAGAAGTCCAGCATATTTCCCAGTGTGCAAAACCTTCAAGATTCATAATTTAATTCGCCTTTGACCCCTCTTGGGGCATGGAGGATTTCAGGAAACAAAATCAACTGTAACATACGTAATTTGCATTAATAGAATACGTTCATACACAGAATTTCACAGAAATAAAAACATAGTCTACCTTTTCATTAATGTCATGCAACTTTACTCTTAACTATGAATTTGCTAAGTATTAATAACATATTTTTATCAGAAGAGAACAAATTACAAAATGTGAACATGGATCTTGGATACAAATATTCATGAGTTAGGACATTCTTCCGAAGCTCAGTAAACTTTGGACATTCCATTATGAAGTGAAACTCGTCTCCTATCGTTTTCATATTACATTGTTTACAAAGACGATTTTCGCGCGGAATGCCGTTGACTCGTCCTATTTCAATCGGCAAAGAATGGTTGATACACCTGAATGTAAATAATGAAATCACATTGTTATATGGCAACTCAATGTACTTCTCCCTCTAAAAACATTTTTTGTAATTGCAATAAAATATACATTTCTTATTTCTTTGCAGCTCTTCTGACCATGACTTTAATTTCGTTATCTCGAGTACATTTCTGTTTTTGAGCCATGTCTGAACCGGCCAATGATCCCAACACTTTTTAACCGATGTCCCATGTCGCTAGAATCGATCGATCTAACAGCTGCTAAAGCCTGTGACAATCTGAAATTGTCACAAAGAAATGAAGAATAGACATTTCTGAATCTGTAGTAACAATCTTTTTATACACAGAATTCAGAAAGAATAAAAAATCTTACCTCCAAAACCTCAACAGGGCTGTTGGAGTGTTGCTTGATGGTGTATTCCGCGAGTTTTCAATAAAAAGGGAAAGCGACGCCACAGGTTCAAAGTGCATGTATACATCAGCACACTCACTGTCACAGCAGACAGTGAATCAGAAAGCTTCCCTGATGGAAAGGTACTAAGATTCATACGCGAAGGTCGGTAAGAGTTTGCTGTTTTGATAAAATAGTCCCTTTGTTTACACAAACGTTACAGCTTTTGAAAGACACCTAGTGTGGAAATCGTAATAGGTAGCTCATTTCTCAGGACAGCATTATCCTGTCATCATCCAACTTGGTGAATAATACCACAAAAAGCATTATTCTTGACACAATACATTGGGGTAAAGGTACAATGCAGCTTTATCGATCGAACATGACGAAAACACCGCATGTAAAGCTCAGGACACTGATTTTCTTCCTGGTGTTTCTTTATGATGCAATCATGTTATATACTTTAACTTAACCAGAAACAAAGTTCTTCTTCATCATACCTTTGCTTTGATAACAAATTTTATTCCTTAGTTTTAAAATCTAGGGAAATATCAAAGATCGAACTGTCTGCTCAAAACCATGTCACAAATTCTATCTATCTATCTATCTATGTATCTATGTATGTATCTATCTATCCGTTAGTCTGGCGACCGTGGGGGCACCCATGAAGACTTGACAACCAGTTCCCTCCATTCCTCTCTCTGTTCTGCCTTTCTCAGGGTTTTGTTGAGTTCTAGGCCTGTCCATTCACTGATGTTGTCCTCCCATCTCTTCACTGGTCTGCCTCTTTTTCTTCCTCATTGGACAGTGCCACAATTTGTGTCACAAATTGGAATGGGAAATCGTGTAATTTTTTCACATAAATGGCTTGAGGCCGGTAAAATAATGCACACACACATTTGATTTTATTTCCTTTACTTCTCCAAGCATAGTCCACACAAAAGATGTCAAAAATATAAATATTTTTACATTGGAAGATATTTTATTTGGCTCTAAAAGCAGTGACCCCAATCTGGCCAGTTTTCAGGAAAATGAGCCTAATACACTTTTTGCTGACAAATTGATTAAATGAACATCAACAGTGTTTTTCAATACAGTGTGCATGCAAGCACACTCACACACACTCTTTCTGAAAAAACACAACCAAAAACACACACATAAGTGAAAGCTATAACAGGGAAACAGTATCAGCACCACAATTATTACACGAAAGAATAATACTATTATTACAATGTTTCATGACACTGATTCAGATGTGGCAGGGCGGTAATTAGATTACTTCCCTTGCGATCGGAACTGCCAATCGCAGCGTCGTGGGTAAAACGTTTGGATCCACACCTGTGAATTGTGCGACGTTCTGTATCGTTGGGGGGTGGTCGAAAGCCGTCCTCTGCATGCACTTTGCCCGTAGCGGTAAAATGTAGTATTTATGCAGCCTCTTTTTAGAGGCCACATTCCCACTGTCTGACCGTGCTGTCGTCGCCGAGAAGTTGTAAAGAGTCGCGGCAGATCAAATATCTGCGCTCTGTTACAAAGTGGCGTCGTCGACAGGATGGAAAGAACTTGGGACTACTGATCTGAGCGTCAAATACGCTGGTCAGTACCCACTGTGCCTCGGGACGCGGCACAAAGTCAGCGGTGGTGGATGTGGCAGGGCGGTAATTAGATTACTTCCCTTGCGATCGGAACTGCCAATCGCAGCGTCGTGGGTAAAACGTTTGGATCCACACCTGTGAATTGTGCGACGTTCTGTATCGTTGGGGGGTGGTCGAAAGCCGTCCTCTGCATGCACTTTGCCCGTAGCGGTAAAATGTAGTATTTATGCAGCCTCTTTTTAGAGGCCACATTCCCACTGTCTGACCGTGCTGTCGTCGCCGAGAAGTTGTAAAGAGTCGCGGCAGATCAAATATCTGCGCTCTGTTACACAGAAAAACTTTTTTTTGTTTTTACTTCAGATCTATCACTGATCTAAACTACAAGACTAGAACACTGTAAAGTATACAGCCTGTAGTAGCACACTGTGACAGCAAATCAGACTAGTGTGTTTGTTAACCAGTTACATTCTCTTCATCATTAAAAAAAAAAAGATGATTAATCAAACATGCAAGTATCCAAAAAAAAATCAAAACCTAAGAAATGAAATTTTTCAGTGGCAGCATTTGATGCATGATTGGTAAGAACCATGCCTTTGGGCTAGATGTATCATGCTGTACTTTTATAAACTGTGGCCGATCTCGTTTCTGTACTCATTCCTTCCAACAACCTGACTGGGTTAATTAAAGCAACAGAACAGATTGGACAGGTAGAATTTGTTCACCTACATAAATATATCATCAAGTGTCATGTCTTTTCAAGTCACTGGTGTGGGTGCCCCTTTATCACAGTCTGTGCACAGGTGGGGTTTCTCACCTTCACTGATTTCATGTTCCTTTAAGCTACCAGAAAAAGCCACCCCACAGACGTCACAAGTAAATGCCTTTTCTCCAGTATGGGTCAGCTGATGTCTCTTTAAATTAGCCGACCTGGCAAACTTTTTCCCACAGTCTAAGCACTCGTAAGGTTTCTCACCTGTGTGGACTCTCATATGTTTCTTTAAGGTACCACTCAGAGAAAAAAGCAGCCCCACAGACATCACAGGTGTGAGGTTTCTCGCCTGTGTGAGTCAGCTGATGTGTCTTCAGGTTATAGGACAAGGCAAACCTTTTCCCACACTCTGTGCACACATAAGGTTTTTCATCTGTGTGGGTCCTCTTGTGTTTCTTCAACGTGCCAAGCATGGCAAAAGCAGACCCACAGACATCACAGGCATAAGGTCTCTCCCCCGTATGGATCAACTGGTGCTTTTTCAAGACAAACATTCGGGCAAACCTTTTCCCGCAATCTGTGCATTCAAAAGGTTTTTCGCCCGTGTGGATCTTTTTGTGTCTGTTTAAAGTGCTGGTCAGAGAGAAAGCAGAGCCGCAGACATCACAGGCGTAAGGCTTTTCCCCTTTGTGGATATTCTTGTGCTGCTTCAAGCAGTGAATGGTGAAGAAAGCCTTCCCACAGATGTCGCAGACACAGTTTCTGTCCACCGCATGGACCGTTTTGATGTGTCTCTGTAGCGCAGATGACTCCTTGAAATCGGCCTCACATTGCGCACACTTGTAAGGCCTCTCCCCGGTGTGGATTCTCCGGTGAGCCTTCACGTGACTGGCTGTGGTGAAGGTCTTGCAGCACACGTCGCACACAAACGCTTTGTGACCCGTGTGGGTCAGCTTGTGTGCTTTCAAGTTACCGGCTGTGGAAAAACCCTTGTCGCACATGTCACACACAAACGGCTTATGATCTAAATGAATCATTTTGTGCGTCTTCAGGTTACTGGAGGTAGTAAAGCCCTTACCACACACGTCGCACACATGCTTCCTGGTTCTTCCTTCCTGGTCGTCTGTTCTGTCCGTGTCCGTGTCTTCCCTTCCCTCTTTCCCTGTCTCCACACCTTGCTGATCGTGGGGACTGTAACCGTTACCCACAGGATCAACACTGCTTCCGTCATGGTAACCGAGGCCGTAACCCTTGTACGAGTACATGGAAAACAAGTCACACAGCGTCTCTCCATGGAAGGTCATCAGGTGCAGTTCCAGACTGCTGAAGAGGACAAAGGAGGCTGAACAATGCTGACACACATGATGTATGTACAGGGACAGCGGCGATCCAGGAGTGCTGTCAGACCTGGGCTGTACTGGGCTGTTGACAGCTGAGGGCTGATTTGGGGACTTTTCCTCTGTGGACCATGGGGGCTCCACCTTCTGCGAAAATAAAAGGGTTCTTTTGTAGCACACAGTTATATTTATCTTCGAAAATCTTCTATCAATCATAAAGAAGTGTAAACTTAAATGGTATGGCCATGTCACAAGATCAAAAGGACTTGCAAAAACAATACTGCAAGGCACTGTCCAAGGAGGAAGAAAAAGAGGCAGACCAAGGAAGAGATAGGAGGACAACATCAGCGAGTGGACAGGCCTAGAACTCAACAAAACCCTGAGAAAGGCAGAACAGAGAGAGGAATGGAGGGAACTGGTTGTCAAGTCTTCATGGGTGTCCCCACGGTCACCAGACTAAGGGATAGATAGACAGACAGACAGACAGACAGATAGATAGATAGATATATTAAAGCTAAATTATATTTTGTAAAATGATGTAAAAAAGAAAAAGAAAAAAAATCATACAGGTAGACAGATCCAAGTGTTCAAATTTCAAGATTATGCATCATGTTATTTTTTGATGATTTAAAAAAACAACAAAAAAACCCCAACCACCACCACCACCAATGCAAAAACCTACTTTAGGTGAGAATAATTTGCGTTTCAAACTGCCAATTTGTAAATGAATTTCAAGTAAAGAATAGTCACAAACTATTTGCAGTACAATAACATGTTTAATATTCAGACTTTTTTGATTAAAAAAAAAAAGGCACACATCTAAGCACAAGGCCAGAAACCTGTACAAACTCTGCATATGGCAGACATAATTAACCGTAATGTGTTCTGAAAAACACATGGCAAGTTGCTGAAGAATGAAAACCTTTTTTTTACAGACATACTTTCTCTCTCACACTCACACACAGTCTCACACACACACACACACACACACACACACACACACACACACACACACACACACACACACACACACATGTGTACACACGAACACACACACACACACACGTGTACACACGAACACACACACACACACACACACACACACACACACACACACACACACACACACACACACACACACACAAAAAAAACAGAAAGGAAAAATCTCATACTTACGATGGAAGCACAATTGAATGACGTAGAATTGTCTCTGGAGTTGTTTGCCATTGGTGTTGAACCCCTCTCTTGACCATTGAGCATCTGTGGGAAAAGTGAGACAGATACTAAAGTACTTGGACAACTCCCCATATTTTGATACAAAGACAACACCATAACTTACCTGTAGACAAATCCTTCCTTCCCACTTTATCCAGCATTGACACTGACCCCTGTGGCTTATCCTACACTCTGGCTTAGATGTTGCCACAGGTGAAATAAAACTACCTTCAAATTTGAATCACGACCCCAAGAGAAAAATTTGTGATCTTTTTTTCTACAGGTACTTGCTTAGTTTTTGGTTGAAGGCATGTATGATGTAATATAAGAGAAATAAAAAACCTCCTACCCATAAGTGAATAAACTAGATCTTGTCATGAGAAATGCATTCACCATTAAACTCTCTCTTAACCCTCTTGCATTCGGATTCTCTGAACACAAACTGCCCCTTGATTTCGCATTCCACCACAAAATCAGGTCAGGCACACATGCTCGCTGGCCTTTTCCTCCTTCTAAGTACATACCAGCAGCTATAATTACTTCCAGACTCTCAGCAAGCTTTGTACCTCTAGCCTGATAGAGCTTCGGCATGTGGTAGCAATTAGTGATGGTCACAGTGCGATGGAAATCTACTGTGATTACAAATCTCAGTTCGGGATTTAGGGGGGGGCAATTATTCAATCGCGGCAAATCCCGGTTCGGGACTAAGAGGGTTAAGGCAAATAAGACTAGCTTGGGCTAGTGATGATATTTTTTATGCTTGATCTACCATCCCTAAAAAAAAAATGTTTTGGTATCACAGAGAAGTACTTTGAAGCCATAAAATATAGCCAAAAAGGCCATACAGGCAAACATAACTGCAAATAAAAGCATACCAATGATATAGATCTCCCTATTCCATATACTACAACACTACTATTAACACTTTGTACCCCAAGGGTGCAGCTGCACTGCAGTCTCTGTGGACCAGCCCTGCAGCAGCTGAGTGCAGTGTGCACTGGGTCATCATAGTAAAATCCTCATATCTTTTTTGTTTGAAGCCCATTTCTTATGAAACTATGGCATTGTGTGGGTAAATGACTGCCCATTATATGCGTGCATAAAAATTTATATTGCATAAAAAAGAGTATGTTAATTATGGTGTCAAATTACGTAATTGCTCTGATTTTAAGTGGTGATCCCACTGATGGGCTTATGATTTTTACACAATGTATGCAACAAATACAACACAACAACAACAAAACTATACAAGAATCTCAAATAAACAGGGACAAACATAGGTACTATACAAGTTTTCTTCCAGCATGCATCAAATGTAATATAATCAAAGGGAACCACTGAACTGTAGACACGACAGTCACAATAACGATCATGGAATATACAGATAACATTTCTTCCCTAGTCCAAGAAAGTTCCTGAACTTTTCTACACTACTTTATTCATATGTACAGAATGTTTGCACTTCACCAGGTGGCTAATAGTTCATTTTCATGTAAACAGTTGGTGTTTATCGTAGCGGTACTCACAGTACCAAGGCCACGCCCCTCCCCAGTCACCCCCCCCCCCCCTTCCCACCCCTTTTAGCTGGCTTATCTCGCTCCTCGAGAGGCACACAGTGAGTATCACGAGACTCAAAGCTCTCACGATCTCTATCCAAAACACGATCTTTATCGGCAACGTAATAACTCGTTTAAAACTTCTGTTACTTCGTCAGCAGTGAAAGTATGATGTACCAAAGCCATACTACAAGCATACGACACGTAAAACAACAATAAACACAACAAAAACACGCTCAATTTATATGCAAATTAGCTGTGAACGATGTGCGACCAACGTGGCAGCTAAAGCCAACAAGCTAAAACGACCATGTGAGAATAGAACAGAATGGGAGGACGAAAGTGAAAGTACCTGCTGTGGTACGGATTAATCCGTACCCCGTCCAGGGGAGATGATCGCGTGGTACGGATTAATCCGTACCCGGGGTAGAAAGTGTTAATTAGTATTACCAACCTTATCAGTATGCTCTCTGGCAGAGCAGCGAGGTCTTGAGGCCCCTGGTAGCTCAGAGCCTAGCATCCCTTTGTGAAATGTCTCCACATGATCTTCCAAACTGCTGGGCAACATGAAGACGGCCGAACAGAGCGGACATGCGTGACTTGTGTTCAGGGACACAGGCGACCAAGAAGTGTTGACAGAGATGGGCTGTGCTGGGCTGGAGACAGCTGAGGGCTGATCATGGGCTTCTTCCTCCAAGGACCACTGGGGTTCCAGTTTCTGAGAGAAGAAGAAAAATCATGTTCTTTGTAATTTTCCTATTGCAAACATTCACATCCATGAGGAAACACAAGTCAATCGAGATCTAGTAAAAAAAATAAATAAATAAAATAAAAAAAATCAGAAATTTGAGATAAACATAGGAAAACAACAACAACAACAACAACAAGACAATGCTTGAATTTATGATGCACATGTAATATTACAGACTTCCTGAAAATGGGATATGAATCAAGATGGTTGAATACTCAAGCCACAAGAAGACAAGAGTCATCCTACCATTGGC
>CM060343.1:27728467-27733467 GCA_030674155.1 Stramonita haemastoma
ATAGACAGACAGACAGACAGACAGACAGACAGACAGATAGATAGATAGATAGATAGATAGATAGATAGATAGATAGATAGATAGATAGATAGATATAGATAGAAGAAGATAATAGATAGATAGATAGATAGATAGATAGATAGATAGATAGATAGATAGATAGATAGATAGATAGATAGATAGATAGATACATACATACATACATACATACATAACATACAACATCCCATACATACATACACACCACACAACATACATACATACATCACATACATACATACATACATACATACATACATACATACATACATACATACATACATACATACATACATACATACATACATACATACATACATACATACATACATACATACATAACTGTAATTTGTTTCCGTATCAGAATAGTTTTATTCCACAGAAGTTTGCCACGGACAACTCTTTTGTTGCCATGGGTTCTTTTACGTGGACTGAACTTATCATGTGTAGCACACGGGCCCTCGGTTTATCGTCGCATCCAAAAGACTAGCGCTCAGACCACCATTCATGGTCTAATGATGGGGGAATGTTTCGCACCCAAACAGGGATCAAACCTCCGCACACTTCCGACCCGGAGTTTTCGCTTTCTAGGCAGGTGCGTTACCTCTAGCCCATCAATCCCATGCAGAGAGAGAGAAAGAGAGCTGCTTGGTAGTGGTGGTGGATGGTGGATAATTCCGTTAGGACTAATATATTCAACAAAGAAGTAGGCCTATGTTTCAGTTTGCGATGGTAAGTATCAAGCAGGTGACTAGCCAGGACAAAGATGAAATAAATTCCGAAGTGGACATGACTGTTTCAGTTTGAGAGAGCTGTTTGGATGTGGTGGCTGATTGTTAAGTCCCCCAACTTAATAACTCCCCTGGGAGTGTAAAGTAATCAACACACACATATATTTCTAAATGGTTCAGTTCCTAAATCGGTAATCTCCACCAGGGCGTAAATGTTATGGCACCACGTTTCAGTCCTTAAAATTAATGGGAAACTTCCTCTAGAATGTAAGCATAATTACAGCATTGTGTGGCATAAATTTACACACACAAGCATAAATGTACAAACATAAGCTGCAACGTGCTCAGTCCTTCCATTTTGCTTTCATTACCTGTAAAATACTATGTATGTTAGCCATGCATCCTTGATCCTAATACAGTGTGGGTTTTTCAACGAAAAGAAACGTTTTCATCGACAGGAACCAGCCAGTTCTTTCTTGACTTGAGCAGCGATAAACGTTTGCAGATTCTTCTCTTTTTCTTTCTTCTGTTTTTGCAGCAGCGCGGTGTAGGTGTAGAGGAAGGGATTGAGAGCTGCATTTAAAGGCAGAATGACAGTGGCCAGCGCTGCATTGACCTCTCCTGGTACAGGGATGTCCAGCTTGGCCAGCAGTCCACAGACACCAATGGGGAACCAGCACAGAAAGTCGGACATGGCGATGACCAGAAGACGCCGAGCTATGGTGATCTCTTTCGATCTGGTTTTGTCCTTCAGAACGACATCGTCTTTGGTCCCTCGTCCGTCCCCTGACATGGTGTTCAGTGTGACCGACCAGTAGATCAGACTCTGGCCGGTAGCAATCAACAGGAACATGGCCAGGTTGATCACAATCATGACGCTGAAGGAGTAATGCTGACCGGGGAATTCAGTTCTGGTGACCGGCAGAGGAATGCAGATCCCTGTCTGGCTGTAGAAATCCCAGTGAGCTGTTACAGGCAGCAAAGGTACGAGGGCCAGGATCATGCCTAGTCCCCAAGCAATGACACTGGCCACCTGCGCTGAGGTGACTCCAAAGCGAAGGCGACTGAAAGGAAAGCGGATGACCAGAAAGCGATCGAGGGTGATGAGGCAGATGAGCAAGGAGGAGACCTCACAGGACAGCAGAGACAGGAATCCTGCAGTGCTGCAGGTCCTGCTGTGCTTCCACTCTCTTTCATTCCACAGGTAAACGCCAGAGTAGATACGGTTGGCTACTCCAATCAGCATCAGGTACAGTCCCATTAAAAAATCAGACATGCACAGATGGATGACAAACACTACAAAGCCAACCCTGGATTTACCTTGTTGAATCCATTTCATACGGAATATGAAACTAGTTAGGTTTGCAATCAGAGCAAAAATAGCAAACAAAAAACTGACCATTTCATAAAAAACGGATTTGAGCAGGTTTTCACAGGAGGAGATTTCATCAGCGGGAGCAGCACACTTTCCTGTGAAGCTTTCCGGCAACACGGCAGCACAGCACAGCTTGAAGTTGTCCCCAGTGACCCGTTTCAAGGCATGCATTTCTTTCATGAAGTGAGGGCTGAAGTCAGACACAGGACAACCCTGAAGATCCAGAATCTTCACATTTCTGAACAAAGCTTCTCTTCCTAATGACTTTAGTCCACTGGAGGAAAAATCTAGCTGTTGTATCCCGGGCATAAAATCTGAAATTACCTGTAAACTGGAACTCTGATCTGATACTCCCGAGAGATTCAGAAAAACAACTGATTCCAGATTCAAAGTCTGAGTAGGGCCAGAGAAACCAGAGGACAAGTCGTTGCCGGAAAGGATCAAGTCTTTGAGATTCTTAAGCGGTGTGAAATGGTCGAAGCTAAGATCATGAAGCAAGTTATTCCTCAGGTCCAAGACACGAAGGTTAGGTAACGTCATATTGCTTAAATTTCTCCAGCCACACGCTGCCGCATTCAAGTGGATCAGCATTTTGTAGTTGAGGATGGAGTTCAACATCAGCCCAGCTCCGCTGCAATCTAGGTAACGGAGACGTAGAAATGTCTCTTGGTAAGTGACATTGTTACCAAAACAGACACACTGGTCAGGACAAATCTCATCCATGTGACACATCAGTTCATCATCCTTACCTGGACACTGAGCCACACCATCACACAGGTGTTGCACGTGCATGCATAGTCTTGTGTTCAGTCCCCAGCATTGATAAAAGCCTTCACACGTGTAGGTGTCACACCCAGCCTCGTCCTCATGACCTGGACAGTCCTTCATGCCGTTACACCTGGTGTAGACAGGTAAGCAATAGCCGACATCAGGACACAGGTAGTGTGTAGGTGGGCACGTGTGATCAGGTAGAGGAACAAGATCGTAGAGCCCTTTTCCATCCAGGTTCACCTCAAAGGGAGGTGAGGCGTAAGGCACCTTCTTCGGTGGGTACGCAAATTGTCCACAGTACAACTCATCGTTGGAGTTGAGGCAGTCAATCCTTCCATTACACACGTGGCTCACGTAAACACACTGTTGACTCCACAAACAGAGGAGAAGAGGAAAAAAAAGAAGAAAACCCCAAAAAATAAAAGAAGAAAAAGACAGAAAAAGAAAGACACAGATTAAGAAATTAGGAAGAGGATGATGATGGTGGTATACCAATGTCATCATTTGTAGTAGTAGTTAGTAGTAGTAGTAGTAGTAGTAGTAGTAGTAGTAGTAGTAGTAGTACTAGTACTAGTACTAGTACTAGTACTAGTACTAGTACTAGTAGTTAGTAGTACTAGTAGTAGTAGTTGTAGTTAGAAGTTAGTAGTAGTGATGATGATGATGATGATGATGATGATGATGATGATGATGATGATGATGATGATGATGATGATGATGATGATATCATTAATGTTGTTATTATTATTGCTATTGTTATTGACGATATAAGGATAATCTTCATCTCCTTCTCCTTCTCCTTCTTCTTCTTCTCCTTCTCCTTCTCTTCTTCTTCTTCTTCTTCTTCTTCTTCTTCTTCTTCTTCTTCTTCTTGTAATATCATCATCATCATCATCATCATCATCATCATCATCATCATCATCATCATCATCATCATCATCATCATCATCATCACCAGAAGGGATGTTATACAGACTTAAAAAGCAAAAAGCAAAGGCTGTTTACAGTGATGCCAACACTCAGACCATCAGTAAACTTTTCTAGATTCCCCAGGAAGTCCTGCCTTTTTTGGCAAAAGGGAAAAATAACCAGAAAAGAAGAAGGGGTGCTTACCAGGTCGCATACAGGCCACTCTTACAACACTCACATTCATGGACTCAATTAAAGGCGAGGGAACTGTGTGGTGTGTAACTTGTGATGCGCAAATAACCATCACGTATCTGCTTCAGGATTGGCGAGATGTCCAGGATATTAGGCAAAACCACTTTTACTGCAGACTCCTGGGTTGTGATGCGCCACAAAAAAGAATTTTGAACTCCTGAGAGATCAGCCATTGATTTTTTTCATGTGATATAAGTGAACATGCTATAGTTAAAGTCAGTCACTACTGACAAACTTGGTTTTGAGGATGTGGGTATTAGTTGTGACTCATTTTCTGCGTCCTTCATGTGGTTCTCACACAACGTGGTGACCATCCTTGGCTGATCCTTAGGGTTGGCCCCAGCGTTGATGCAAGGAACGACAATAGAGCTGGTTTGTAAATCCTGTTTCTTCTAAGATACCAATTCTCACGAGGTAACAACCCTGATATGGCCTTTGTGGCCGGAGGGACTATACACAATGCAGTTGGTTTGGATCACACAGAGGCCTTTCTCAATGTAGGTTAAAAAGAAAAGAAGGTAAAGGTGTCCCATAACCTGTGTGGTCGTAGGGGAGCGAGGCATCAGAGACCTCAGCTTCTCTAGGGGCCAGCAAGTTGAGGGCGGTGCCCATCTCCTCTCCCTCGCTGTTTTACCTTCCCTAACCCTAAAGAAGGCAGTTACCCATTTACAGCTGGGTGAATTGGGGGAACTGTACTGTAGCCAAGGCCCCCAAATGGTCACGCTGGATGCTGCTTCTCAGTATACTGATCTCAAATCCCTATGGGTCTAATTCAATATTTTTTTTTTACTCTTGCCTAATACCTTTAAGCCGCCGCTGTAGCCTAGTGGTTAGGGCGTTGTACTCGAAATCTAAAGGTTGCGGGTTCGATCCCAGCTTTCGGCTATGGCGTTGTGCCCTTGGAAAAGGCACTTTACGGCTAT
>CM060343.1:27738467-27743467 GCA_030674155.1 Stramonita haemastoma
AGAAGAAGAAGAATTGAAAAGAAGAAGGAGAATTGCGAAGAAGCAGAAGAATTGCGAAGAAGCAGAAGAATTGCGAAGAAAAAGAAGAAGAATTGCGAAGGAGAATTGCGAAGAAGCAGAAGAATTGTGAAGAAGAAGAAGAAGAAGAAGAGAAGAGAAGAAGAAGAAGAAGAAGAAGAATTGCGAGAAGAAGAAGAAGAAGAATTGCGAAGAAGAAGAAGAATTGCGAAGAAGAAGAAGAATTGCGAAGAGAAGAAGAAGAAGAAGAATTGCGAAGAAGAAGAAGAAGAAGAAGAAGAAGAAGAAGAAGAATTGCGAAGAAGAAGAAGAAGAAGAAGAAGAAGAAGAAGAAGAAGAAGAATTGCGAAGAAGAAGAAAAGAAGAATGCGAAGAAGAAGAAGAATTGCGAAGAAGAAGAAGAATTGCGAAGAAGAAGAAGAAGAAGAGAGAAGAAGAAGAAGAAGAAGAAGAAGAAGAAGAAGAAGAAGAATTGCGAAAAGAAGAAGAGAAGAAGAAGAAGAAGAAAGAAGAAGAAGAAGAAGAAGAAGAAGAATGCGAAGAAGAATGCAAAAAAGAATGCAAAGAAGAAGAACAAGAAGAATGCAAAGAAGAATGCAAAGAAGAAGAATAAGAATTGCGAAGAAGAAGAATTGCGAAGAATTGCGAAGAAGAAGAATTGCGAAGAAGAAGAATTGCGAAGAAGAAGAAGAAGAATGCAAAGAAGAAGAATGCAAAGAAGAAGAAGAAGAAGAAGAAGAAGAAGAAGAAGAAGAAGAAGAAGAAGAAGAAGAAGAAGAAGAAATTGCGAAGAAGAAGAAGAAGAATGCAAGAAGAATGCGAAGAAGAAGAAAGAAGAAGAAGAAGAAGAAGAAGAATTGCGAAGAAGAAGAATTGCGAAGAAAGAATTGCGAAGAAGAAGAAGAATTGCGAAGAGAGAAGAAGAAGAAGAATGAGAAGAAGAAGAAGAAGAATGCGAAGAAGAATGCAAGAAGAAGAAGAAAGAAGAATGCGAAGAAGAATTGCGAAGAAGAGAAGAAGAAAAGAAGAAGAAAAGAAGAAGAAAGAAGAAGAAGAAGAAGAAATGCGAAAGAATGAAAGAAGAATGAAGAAGAAGAATGCAAAGAATGCAAAGAATGAAAGAAGAAGAAGAAGAAGAAGAAGAATGCAAAGAAGAAGAGAAGAAGAAGAAGAAGAGAAGAAGAAGAAGAAGAAGAAGAAGAAGAGAAGAGAGAAGAACGAAGAAGAGAAGAAGAGAGAGGAGAGAGAGAGAGAGAGAGAGAGAGAGAGAGAGAGAGAGGAGAGAGAGAGAGAGAGAGAGAGAGAGAGAGTATTATTATTTTCCGTTTGTGCCAGTACGCACGCGCGCGCACGCGCGCGCGCGCGCACACACACACACACACACACACACACATACACACACACACACACACACACACACACACACACACACATACATACACACACACACACACACATACACACACACACACACACATACACACACACACACACACACACACACACACACACACACACACACACACACACACACACACACACACACACACACACACACACCACACACACCCTAACCGATATAAAAGAAAATCTGTACTCTTCATTTCTCTGTTCTCGGCTAGAGCTCCTAGGTTCACCAATGGCGAGACTTTGGTCATGCCACCGTTTTTGGCCACCATGACTGCAGCTGCATTCCGACTTCGGGGATGTAAGCTGTGTATGTTCGTGTTTCCGTAAGGCACCAAACGCTGACATGTATTACGGAATCTTAAAAGCGAATATATAATTTTCTGTATGTTAATATACACGAAGGGAATTAAGGCACTGACAAGTCTCTATTTGAAGTTGACCTGGAGATCGCAAAATTCCCCCACCCTTAATTCACCAGACTTCGTTGAGATTCGAACCCACGACTTCATGGACCAATGTGAGTGAAGTCGAATGGTTTTAACCACTCAGTCACATCGTCTGTCAAATCTGTCAAAAAATAAACCCAAACAAAAAAACCAAACAAACCAAGAAAAAACAAAACAAAAACCATGAATGCTTACATATTCCAAAGATAAGAGCTTGTCGTTCCCTTGATCAGGATACTAGTGGGGTGAAGATCCATCCACAGTCTCAGTGCGTTAGAATTGTAGTTTGTCAAGAAACTGAGCACTTGGACAAAGGCAATCCACTCTCGTGGAGTTAGAAGGTGATGGGAATGGCGCCTCGCTTCTGACACTCAGTTTCAGTATTTTGTAATCGTAAATCACACAGGACTGGCAGTTTTTATCAGCTTGAAGAAAGATCTGTGACGGGATATAATTATTATATAGCCTAGTGGTCAGAACATTGCGCTCGCAATTTGAGACGACCCGGGCTCAATTCCCGGTCGAGGAGATTTTTCTCCTGGAGTTAACATCAGTGCTAGCTCCACTCTCCCCAAAGTCCTTCGGATGAGACTATAAACCGAGGCCCCGTGTGTGAGCGCACGCAAGAGTATCTTGCACACTCGTGAAATCCTGTTCCGCTTTTCGTAAGAGTAGGCCATTGTGTGCCGGTGGGAACAGATGACATTTACAAAACTGCATACACACGGGGACTGGATGTAAAAAAGCACAAGAGTGTTTATACCATTTTCCTCGATATAAAAGAATAAAATATAAAAATATAAATCTGTAAAAAAAAAACGAAAAAAAAAGGTAATCATGAGCAGAGAGAAAAGAAGGAAAGAGTTTCCATTTTGATGTGTTCGTATTGCAGTCCAGGTGATTTTGGGGGGCATTCTTTGTACTCATGTCTGATAACAGACAATCGTGCACAACAGCAACAAAATGACCCCCCAAAAATCCGTTCAAATTTCTTCCTTCGCCTTCACCTATTGCGTATTCTTGTAGACTGTTAGGGCACCACTGAAGACTTTGCTACCAGCTTCCTCCACTCCTCTGGGTTTCCAGCTTTCTGTAGCAAGGCCAGTCCACTCTCTGATGCTGTCTTCCCATCGTTTTCTCTGTATGCCTCTTCCTCTCCCTCCTTGTGTTGTTCCCTGTAGGACAGTTCTGGCCAGTCCAGATGATCGTGTGACGTGCCCGTACCCCTTTACCTCGCGTTTCTTCCACTGAAGTCAGGAGTTCTTCATATGGTCCGATGCTCTTTTTAAGTCTGGTTTTGACTTTCTCATAAGTGATGTGATCTCTGTATGAGATACCAAGAAGTTGACGAAAACACTCTCATCTCCATGGCCTGTTATCCTTCTTTCAATGTTTGCTGTCATGGTCCATGTTTCACATGCGTACAAAACTATGGACATGATCAAGGGAAGGAGTCAGTCTAATCTTGAAGCTGATGGTGGTTTTCCTGTTGTTCTAGAGGTCTCTGGGTTTGGTCACGGCAGCTGTTGTATCTGTATCTGGACTATGCTGGAGAGAACGGACTGGGTATTTACAGGTTTGTTTCGTTTTGTTTGGCGTGACCATGATGCTGGTGGTAGTCCATGGATGTTGAAGTGTGGCATGGATAGGTAGTGCTCATTGTCTTCGACTGTTCTGGCTCTGAGGGCCTTATGCCGTATCCTTCGGATGAGACTATAAACCGAGGCCCCCATGTGCGAACGCACGCAGAACATCTTGTGCACACGTTAAATTCTGTTCCGCTTTTCGTAAGAGTAGGCCATTGTGTGCGGTGGGAACAGATGACAAGATTTACAAAAAACTGCATACACATAGGGACTGGACGTAAAAAAAGCACATGAGTGCTTATTCCATCATCCTCGATATAAAAGAATAAAAACAAAAATACAAGAACTAATAAATGATGCTGAGGTCAGTCCATTCCAGCATGTTGCAAACTCCGCTCTCTCTCTCTTTGGCATGTGGGTGGTCAGACTCCTTCAGCTGTAGCCTGCAGACCTGTTCAGGGCAGGTTGGTTCAGAGGATCGTGTAGTGTGGTCCCTTTTCCTCCTGTCCCCTCTGACAGCAGTGGTTCTTGGGGGCTGACTACGGCACTGATCTTGTCTTTATTTATTTTTAATAATATTATTATCATTTATTTATAAAATAAATAAAATAAAATAGGGCACTGATCTTGTCTTTATTTATTATCATAATATTATTATCATTTATTTATAAAATAAATAAAATAAAATAGGGCACTGATCTTGTCTATATTTATTGATTATAATAATATATTATTTATTTACAAAATAAATAAAATAAAATAGGGCATTGATCTTGTCTGTACCATTCCAGGTGTCCAAGGCTCACGGTAGGAGTTGCTTTGGAGTTTTCTGTGACGTTTACTTTTAAAGGCCCGGATTTCTTTTTTGTGTTGTGTCTGACTCTACTTACAAGGTCTAGCTCTGGCAACCATACAGAAATGTGTGAAGTGCAAAAAATGTGTAAAGTGCCAGTGATCTTGAAAAGTCTATACTCTGATTGTAAGGACAAGAATTAGGGTCTAGTCATTGCAGAAGAGGCGGTGGTAACTCTATTCTTGACTTCATGGTAAGAGGGACCATCTTTCAACGGGGTTCCTTCAAGATTTTATTGTGATTTTTTTATATTCAAAGAGTTCAATGCCCCTAAAACTGAGACAGCAATAGTTATTGTTTGATTGAAGAAGGAAGATACCGATTACTTCTCTGAACTTTACAACAAACACATCTGTAAAAGATCCAAGTGTACTGAGAATAGAGATGAAGCGAATATGTAACTGTTAGTGTGAATTATTATGTAAGCCATCAACAAATATCCATGGTAAAAATAAAAGACGCAACTTTGTACCATTTCGGGAAATTGTTCTCTGTGATACATTTATGTTCAAATTGGGAAAATGCAGTCTTACATAAAATGTACGACATTAAGAGTAAACATCATTTTGTTTTTGCTTCTGTTGTTCATTAAATTTTCTTCTTGTTGTTGTTCTTGTTCATGATCTTGATCTTGTTGTTGTTGTTGTTGTTGTTGTTGTTCTTCTTCTTCTTGTTCTTCTTCTTCTT
>CM060343.1:27745967-27763467 GCA_030674155.1 Stramonita haemastoma
GTTTTGGTGTCATGACCCCATCATTTTGTCAGGAGGATAGTAAAATCACCACGGTCAAAGGCCTTTTTGAAGTTAAACAAAACACACATGATGCAAGACTTGCCATTGTAGCTGAATTCATGCTTGGAACTGGTTGTCACACATTCTGACAAAGGTTGTATGATAAGAAGGGTAAGATCTGAAACCAGACTGAAATGGGTCAGAAATTTGTCTTTACTTTTTACCATAAAATCAGGTAAACATTTATGCTTGTTTCAAGGGATAGAAAGTAATGTTAAAGCGTTCAAATCGCTTGACTGATTTTTTTACTTTTCTGGAAGTGAAGTTTCTTTTGCTGTTTGAAAAGTATACGGAAAAAATGTCAGTTATGATTCATGAGTCGGATATACAAGAAAGAGATTTTATGATCTACGGAAGTGCAGGTTTGATTTCAAAAGGTTGGTTTTGTCAGAGCCATATGACGGTTTTTTTTAATGCATTATGATTGTTCCCACTGAATATCTAGCTACAAGTGTGACGCGGAATGGTGGATGATTGTGCTTGACTTTTTCTTTACACAACGATGCCACGAAGGATGATTACTTATATCGCTATAATCTTGAGTTTGGTGAATAATGTTATTTCAGCTGTAGCAAATGAAAGCAAGGGATTTGTTGAATACTTCGGGAGTGATTTGTGTTGCTGAAGGTTGTAGACATGGTTGTCTTCCTGACTGTTGTGCTGCTGTTTGTCTGCACTCAATTTGCTGAAACAGTTTTTATGCCTTTTATACTTAGTTTTTTTAGGCAAAGCTTCTCTGTTTGTAAAGTGAAGGTAAAAGGTGTCCCATGACCTATGTAGTCATAGGGGAGCGAGGCATCAGAGACCTCACTTTTCTAGGGGCCAGCATATTGAGGGCGGCGCCCATCTCCTCTTCTTCTCTGTGTTTGTATTTACTAAAATGTTTGCATCCTTCAAGTAGTTAATAAAAGACGTCAATTATTTTGTTAACCATGGACTGATTTTTGGGTATTTGACTCTGGTATGTCCAAGTGAGGCACAATTGTAAACAACGGTCAAATAGGCATAATACAACAAACATAGTGAGGATTTCATTTCGATCAGTACAGTTTTATATCGAATGGAACAGAGAAATGCTGAGGTCAAAAGGTATGCAATATTATTGAATTTCTTGAAACACCAGAAAACAACGGCTATTCTTCTTGTTAGCCGGTTAAATGGAAACGACGAAATGTTGTCTGGACAAAAAGTCAATTTGTGTCTTTTAAAATGCATATGTGTGCCAATAAAAAGATTTAAAAAGGGAAAACAATAGCCCTCTGAGTGAAGGCTTTGATGATTTAAGCGACCATGTACAGAAAAATAGGATAGTGGTATTGATTCCTGCATGAAAGGTTGATTTAGTTGACACTGTTGATGCTGTAGTGGTGCATATCATTTAGACTGGGTAGGTTTTATTGCTGCTCTTTTTGAGTTTGTATTGTTTTAAATCATAAAGTGATATTGTGTTTATCCCAGCCAGCTGCTCTTTGAGCGCAATTTTCTAAAACAACTAATTTCTTCTAGATCTGTTCCACCATTTGCACAAAATAATCGTATGGTTTGTATCTAAGTGGATGCACAGTTCTTGTATACATGCTTAATCAATAAAGGTTTTGATATGGGAATTATTTTAAACCAGAACACTGTCAATAGATTGTGCTTTGAACTTTGCTCAAATTACTATTTATTAGTAATTAAAAGCTTAATTCATGCAGGTTGGCCAGTTTGCTGGGGCTAAGAGCTATCATGTCTGAATCTGTGTTACTGTGAATGTTGGCATTTTTCTTTATAATCATTACTTTCTCAGAATATCTAAATCAAGAAAACAGATCTGGAATACCTTCAAATTTCAAATATGGAGGCTCTGTAAAAGAAAATGATGGGTCCTCTTTGCAAGACGTCAAGACTAGAATGAGTATGACCAAGCAAAACAGGATTTGGGTGAACAACATTTGGAAAGAGAGCGTCACACCTAAACATCTCAAATTCAAAGTTGTTAAAAACCTTATCCAGCCTGTATTGCTGTATGGGTACGAAACATGGACACTACAAAAGTGTAAAGAGGCAAAACAAACGCAGCGGAAATAAGGGTGCCGCAGGTGACATAATTATAAGCTGGGACACTTTTGAAGTGCTCTGGCCAGCAGTTCATGATGGCATTCTAGTCTGTTAGAGGATTTGTGCCGTCTGACAGTCAAGGAAACCATCATGAGCCATCGGAACCCCATTACATGTAACACAATGCACTGAAATAAACACAACACAACACAACACAACACACACACACACCACCACACACCACACACACACCACTACACACAACACCCACGCCACTACACACCACTACACACCACCATCACCACTACAGATTTACCCAGAAAGGGATGGATAGGGTCAATCATAAGGTCGGGCGTTTCGCTTTTATCAACAGGTCTGAAGTCGAAACATGTCGGGTACACATCACAGTACCGATTTCTGGGCATCTTTACCACGTGTAGGATAGCATCATTGAAGGAGGTGGTCATGGATTTAGGGAGATGGTCATTACAGGTAAAATTGGACAGAGCGTTAGGGTACACACGTCTCCCTCCATCATACTCCCACAGGGTGATGTTGATCCTGTTGCAGCAGCAGAAAGTGACGGCCAGGATTTTTCCAGGGGGCGCTGTCAGTGGAATCTGACATCCCTCGTCCATGTCCTCGTCTTTGATGTCGTGCCTGCAGTAGTGTCCAACCTGCAAATGAACGAGGAAGAGGGGAGCTGTTCTAGCTAGGAGCTCAGGCCTGCTATTCTCTCCACGGTGTACAACATTGTAATGGTATGGAGCAGCAAATTACTTGTATGTATGTATTATATATATATATATATATATATATATATATATATATATATATATATATATATATATATATATATATATATATATATATATATATATATATATATAGATAGATAGATAATAGTCATGCCAACAAAAGAAATAAGAAAAAGTACATTCAAACTATCCCGATATTTCGGCTTACGCCTTCCTCAGGGGATTGTTTATTGACCAACGCACATTACATTTATGCATTATTTATTATATATCTATTGTATATATATATATATATATATATATATATATATATATATATATAATATATAATATATATATATATATAAATATATATATATTACATGTACATAATGTATCTATAGACGTATACACGCACATTTATATATGTTGTTGTTGTTGTTGTTGTTGTTGTGTGTGTGTGTGCTGCGTGCGCATTCAGGTGAGCCTTCAAATATGGTCCTCTTCTGATAACCCGTGATGATTAAACTGAATGCTACTTCTTGAATATTGAGGATATTATATCAACGCTTTATGCTATGTTTTGAAAAGAAGATATAAAACAAATTGTATAGTGTGTTAGGGTCTCAAACTGTTTTAACGTTTCCCTCTTCTTGTTTCACTAAGAAAAACAAAAAAGGAAAGCCACCTGAAGAGAAGGGAACGTGGTACACCGACGAGTGATGCCGGGATGAGCAGTGCTGGGCAGTGTGGAGAGTGCAGTGGCATCCTCTGGGGTGACAGGAGCAGCTGAACTTGTGTTCAAATCTTTCCCCATGCCACTGGATGTGCTGTTCTGTGGAAAGAGACCTTCTGAAGCCAATGTCCAGTTAAACAGCTGCCAAAGCAGTGACAACAGAACGGTGTGAGTCAGGAACTTTGATGACATCATTGATGATCACAGATTGTTTCCCCCCTACTAGTAGTAAAACCTGTGCTGAATACCTGAAACAAATTAAAAACATATCACATTCATGGACAATAATATCATCGAAACAAAAGTCTCCCAGCCATTATTAGCCCATAATTATGTTCTCAACATTTTTTTTTTTCTATCTCAGTGTTTTTGTCAACTGAAGATTCACGATGCTGCATCAGATTATGCAGGTGAACAAACACCTGCTCAGTAGATAGTATGATGGCAAACTGACGTAGCATTATTTTAAGGAGCAGCAGTTGTGAGGTGTTTGCAGGGAATGTGTTCTACACGCTGATATCTCCCCCCAAAAACACCGAAACTGAATTTTACCGAACTGAATAGATTTCCCTGTGCAAAGTGGCTGTCGTGTTCTCCACGTCAGTGGCAGCGGTAATGGTGTCCACGGTAACAGAACACGCACGTACAATGCACACTACCCCTCAGATTGCTGGAGACACACTGCATGCTGTCTGTGCTCCCACGGAGGGAGAAGAGTGCAGAAGTTTAGCCAAGTTATAGGCACGGGGCTAAACATGAAATGGTGGCAATACGTCCTGGATATAAGCATGTCAAAATAAGAAATAATCATCATGATAGCAGGATACATGTCTGCATAGTCTAAAAGGTAAAAGTGTCCTATAGGCTGTGCAGTTGATAGGTGGTGAGGTATAAGAGACCTCAGGTTGTCTAAGATGGCACAATCTTAGCGGTGGCGCCCATCTCCTCTCCCTGGCTGTTTTACTGTCCCTGATCATACAGAAGACACGTACCGTTTGACAGCAACGCTAAAGCCTGGGCGCACAAAACTTTAATGTCACCCATTCTTGAGGCAACCAGGCTGACCGCTACTTAATTTAAGTTTGGGATGTGCAAGTGCTCTCCTAAATCGGAGATCTCCACTGGGACGTTAATTTAATCAAGAGCAAGTGCTCTGACAGTTGAGCTATTTCGGAGCCACGTCTACAGTGTGTAATGATGATAATAAAAGGGCACAGACCTAAATAATGTAGAAGGAGATATTCATGTTTCATTGATATAAATAATATTTCAAGAAAAAGTTATCACAATAACAGAGCACATCTTTGAATATGAAATACTATTTACGTTTGCAAGATGCATGTCCAGAATTCGAGGGAGATGATATGGGTGCCGCTCTCAATATGCTGGCCCTTAGAGAAGCTGAGGTCTCTGACGTCTCGCTCCTCTACGACCTTAATCATTTAAAAAACGTTTATCAGCTTGAGTTAAACAAACTTAATGAATACATCTTTGAGACTGGACTGTTACTGTCTCCCGAAAAGACTAATCTCGTACTTTTTAATAATGGAACTAATCCACCAGTTCTACCTGTTTTTCAGATAGATGGGAAAGCTTTAGAATATAAATCTATGGTGAAGTTTTTGGGGGTACACTTTACATCCTCACTAAGTTGGAATTATCACATTGACTATTTAAATACTAAAGCCCGGAAAAGTCTTAACTTCTTGAAAGTTATCAGTAAACAAGTGTGGGCTCATGATGTAGCTGTTTTAAAGCATCTAGCATTATCTCTTGTACGTTCTAGACTCATTTATGGCCAGGAAGCATTTTTCAGTGCTCCGAAATCTTTATTGCAAAAAATGACAAGATTAGACTGTAAGGCTTTTCGATTAGCTTTGGGTGTACCTTTTCATGCATCATCCATTGGTACTTATAAAGAGATAGGTATTTTGCCTTTGGATGATCATCGACAACTGGCTGTGGCTAAATATCTCTTGCGTTGTTCAAAACAAGAAAGCAATGTGGATACCGAAATAAATATAAGATCTGATGTCAACTTCCCCAAAAGAGCTCATACTATTCGTTCTGTTACCACGGCTAGAACTTATACTTCTCACTTATTTGATAAGGCAGAAATATGTCCTACAGAAACAACTAAGTCAAAGATTAACATCTCATCTTGCCCACCATGGGAGCTTCAGAGAGCTAATTTTGACTTAAATTATTCTTCTTTAACCAAAAAAGGTAATGAAAATATTCTTAGCGCGTCAGTAAAAGAACATATACAGACTACATATCCAGATCATCTAAAAATCTACACTGATGGCTCACTTTTAAACAACAACGAGGCAGGAGCAGCTTTTGTAATTCCTTCATTGAAAGTAGAAAGATCTTTTCATATTGGGAAAAATCGATCTATTTTTACAGCTGAATTATCTGCCATTTTGATGGCTTTATATTTTCTTCTTGATTTCCCTAAAGACATATTTCAAACGCTTTTTTGTGTTGATTCCAAGTCAGTTTTACTTGCTCTAAAAAATTCCAGTACAAAAGTGAGACAAGATCTCATAATTGAGATTGGACATCTAATTCATTTTCTGATGTTACGAGGCACTTGTGTTACCTTTTGCTGGATTCCTTCGCATTGTGGTATCTACTTTAATGAAATAGTTGACAAAGTAGCAAAATGTGGAGCAAAGCACACTGATGGGTCCTGCAGCATTAATGTCCCCTTATCTGTTCATGAGGGCTATAGCATGTTACAAAATGCATGTTGGAAACATTTTAAAAAGAAACAAAGTATTGGTTCTCACCAGAATGATGATGTAACCCATTTATTATCTTTTGATAAGATCAAATGCCGTAACTCTCATGAATATAGAAATGTTGTATCTCTTATTTATAGATTCAAGCTAAATGCTTTTAGATCGAAATTTTCAAAAAAAGCAACATGTATCTGTGGCGAAAATATTACAATAAGTCACATTCTTTTAGAATGCAGAGATTTGAAAAACTTTTTACCTGTTTTCACATACGTTTGCATAGAGCAAATTCTAAAAGACATTTCGCTAATGAAAGAAATTGTTATGTCATTAAGTCATAGTCCTATCATCAGGTTTTTATAGTTTAATGATTTTTTAAAAAACTAGTTATATGAATTGCAAAGTTAGTGTTTAAGACGTTATTTCTTTCTCTTCATTATTCTTGTTCTATTGTTTTGATTTTTGGTTCTTATAGTTGTTTAATGCAGAAATTTAGCTATGTGCTCATCCCCCCCCCCCAGCCCCCCCCCCCCCCCCTCCATACACACACTCACTCACTCATATACACTTTCCCGTCTGATATCACTATTTAGTGGAAGGACGTTAAACTGAAGAACTACTACTACTACTCCTCTACGACCACACATGTTATGGGATACCGTTACCTTTTTATGTCCAGAATACATATGAAAAACCTTATAGTTTATCATGAACATAGTCACTAGCTTTGGTTACATCAAAGAAACACTATACCACAGAGTACAGAGTGATAGTGACTGATGTTGTCAGCAAGACAAAAGCACTGGCATTGCTGCTGACACGTTTCACTAGGACTACTGGCCTTTCAAGATGCAGGCAAAGTTCTACATTATACTGGTTCTTTGTCTGAGAGAGGTTGTCAGGGTGTTGTGTTGATGAAAAAATATCAGCTTTCTTTAGTGTAGATGTCATGCACCACGCTTTTTGGTGTCTGAATGGGACATTAGCTGCCCATCAGTTTTTCTGTCTGCCTCATCTTCTGCCTAGCTCCCGAGACTGTACCTTGCAGTTATCATGTTCCCTGGGAGGATGTTGGATCTGCCGATATGACTGTATGCCATACCACTCCACTCTCCCCTTTTAATATACAATGAGGTTTTATTTCTTTATTGATATCGAGGATAATGGAATAAGCAATCATGTGCTTTTTCACAATTAGCCCCCTTGTGCTTGCAGTTTTGTAAATTTTGTCATCTGTTCCCACTGGCACACAATCGCCTACTCTTACGAAAAGCGGAACAGGATTTAACGTGTGCGCAAGATGTTCTGCGTGCGTTTGCATACGGGGCCTTGGTTTATAGTCTCATTCGGACTTTTGGGGAGAGTGGAGTCAGCACTGATGTTAACTCCAGGGGAAAATCCTCTTCGATGGGAATCGAACTCGGGTCGTCAAATTGCGTGCGCAATGCTCTGACCACTAGGCTATCCCGTCCCTCTTTTTTTCATTGATGCATGCTGCTTGTCCCCAACGGATTTGCATTCTTGTTAGTTCTGACTGGACTGTTTTCATAGGGTGATGCCAAGAATTCTCCTGCAGCATTGCCTTTCAACTGCATGAATTATTCTTGCAACTCCTTCTTCTTCTCTTCTTCTTCTTCTTCTTCTTCTTCTTCTTCTTCTTCTTCTTCTTCTTCTTCTTCTTCTTCTTCTTCTTCTTCTTCTTCTTCTTCTTCTTCTTCTTCTTTTGTCTTCTTCACAATTCTTTGCAATTCTTCATCTTCTTCTTTTTCGTCAAACGCTCAGACTGTAATTATTGTAGTCTGTGATGTGGGTGAAAATGCGTTGTACTGCCGTTAAGCGCCTGACAAGTCAGGCCCAGCGCATCATCCATGTCTTCTGTTCAAATTCCAGGTTTTATTTTCCGACAGGAAGATAGAAAGATCAAGTGCATGCAGTAGTGTCAGTTTTGCTTATACTTTATTGTTTTTTTAAAAAAAAATCAGGTTGGTTTGCGCTTAACTATATCATATATTGGTTGAGTAGCTAGTGAAACCATCTTTGTTTTTGATTTCTTTGTAACAGACAGTGGAACCTAAGTAATGAACAACTCTACTGTCTTGTTTTGTGCTAGGATCTTGATTGATATTTGACGAACATTGGTGCTGAATCCTGTCAACGATGAACTGTTTCTATGACACTTATTTCCACGCTTAGCACCGATGATAGTATATGAAGTGTGTGTGTGTGTGTGTGTGTGTGTGTGTGTGTGTGTGTGTGTGTGTGTGTGTGTGTGTGTGTGTGTGTGTTTGTGTGTGTGTGTGTGTGTGTGTGTGTGTGTGTGTGTGTGTGTGTGTGTGTGTGTGTGTGTGTGTGTTCCTCAGCCACTACGGCGTGCTCGGTGCCTTAAGATTGTGCCATATCTTGAACATTTCCACACCTTTAATTATGCAGCCGTATTTTGTACCTGCGTGTGGAGACTGTGACATATCTTGAACATTTCCACACCTTGAATTAAGCAGCCGTATTTTGTACCGTGTGTGGTGCCCCTGTCAACATCTGCCAGCACCGTATTTGGCAAAGATACCACTTCCAAGCCGCTAGTGCAGTTTTCGGTTTGATCTTTCTGCTCCTACATAGATGGGACAATAGGCATTTGGACAGGGATGTCAGAGCACTCGCTTTCCCCAAGTTAAGTTAAGCAGCGTCGAGCGTGGTTACCAAGTGGATGGGTGACTGTTTTGCGTGCCTTGGCTTCACTAAAGTTCCCAGTTTACTCAGCTGTAAATGGGTATCTGCCTTCTTCAGGGTCAGGGAAGGTAAAGCAGCGAGGAAAAGGAGATGGGCACCGCCCTCAATATGCTGGCCCCTAGAGAAGCTGAGGACCCTGATGCCTTGCTCCCCTACGACCACCTAGGTTATGGAGGACCTTTACCTTTTTACCTTTTACAGGGAAGTCGGGCACCAGCATCTGCCTGATGGAGACTTGAAAGTGAACCCTGACCCCAGCCCCTGTGACTCTGGTGCCTCCACATCAACAGATGGCACTAGCAGACAAGACTTCTGTCTTTCCATCACTCTTTTTCATTGCACAACTGAAAACTGCCGGTGACTGAAGTGACGTCAGAGCTGAAAGCCGTGCACACTTTTGTGAATGGAACGGTGTTGGAGCAGACCTCAGTCTTCCGCGTCTGGAACATGAAGCATTGTAAGGACTTATTCATAGTCCAAAGAATGAAGCCACACAGTTTCATTGCCCTCCCTCCCCCCCTTCTCCCCAAAGAGAACAATAGTATGCTAGAACATAAGAACAGTGACGAACTTAAAGATCATGAATAAAGAAATGATGAATCGGAAAGCTGGTCATAGAGAAACAACTCGATTTTCTACAACACTGTACTATGGAAGCAATGCTGAATCAAGTGAAGCAAATAGAAAGGACTTCATTAAGTTCGATAGTAGACCTCTGTAAGAGCTTCGCTGTGGAGCCAACTGGGCACTGGGCTTTCCTCTGTAAACGCGAGAGACTTACTCACTCATAGGGAATATCCATTATGGTTGACTTTTAAGCCTTATCAGAAACCCTTATCCCTTCCCTTATACGAAAATGAAAAACTGAGCACCAACTACAACTTTAGCGCGGACAGACCATGCTCTTTACACTTGGCTGGCAGTGGAAAGGAAACAGGGAAACAAACCAGAGGGACACAGGGACAACAGACCAGAGGGACACAGAGACAACAGACCAGAGGGAAACGGGGACAACAAACCAGAGGGACACAGGGAAACAGGGACAACAGACCAGAGGGACACAGGGACAGCAAACCAGAGGAACACAGGGACAACAAACAAGAGGGACACAGGGACAACAGACCAGAGGGACACAGGGACAACAAACCAGAGGGACACAGGGACAACAGACCAGTGCCAGATGACGGGTGTTCTAAACTCCTCTGACCCAACAGCAGTGCAATGCGTCTACGTCACGTGCACTGGCAACCAATCATTTGCAGCTCTGGTGCTCTGCTTGTGGAGTCCCACCAGACTGGTAGAGAGCTGGGGCCTGTGTCCCAACCCACATGGCCAATGTTCACTTCATCATGGTGTGTGGATTCAGGTTTCAGAGGCAGGAGGAATGCTTCTTGCCATGGAACTACTGACAACATAGCAATTCCAAGTCCAATCAACGTTTTACAGTGGAATGCAGAGGGAATCTACGACACGGAGATCCCACTGACAGAGAAACTTCATACAGATAGCAAAGACAAGGCTTTCATCCAGGAGACACGCCTTAACACCAGCTAAACGATTATCATCAGAGGATACCCGACCTTCAATTCAGTAAGGACACACACGAAGAGTGATGACACTTGCCAGGATCAGCATTGCACCCAGGGAAATTACAGTGGACACAGACCAGCAAACTGAGATCTTCAGAGTCCACATCGCAGTAGACAGCTCTGTTACCACCATCATCACCTTGTGTTTCTCACTGGATATTGATTTGTACCTTAGAACTGCTTGGATGTTGGAGATTTTGACATGCATTCTTCACCCTGTTGGGATTCTATTAGAAATGACTGCTAAGGAGATGTAGTGGAGGATAAGAACATTGAGAACAATAGGCTTCTGCTGAATGATCCAGAAGAGCCACCAATGTTCTATTCACGACAGTGGATCACAACATCTGCTCCATGTTTAGTATTTCTGGCTGACAGCCTCTGCCAAAACAGTCCACAGGCACAGAGACAGTTTGGAGGCAGTGACCGCAGCCAGGCACTACTGGCCATCAACCTTCAATACAGGCCCAGCAATGCACAAACCTTTCTGAGATGAAACTTGGCTGAAAGGGGAGGGCGGAGTTTCCTGCATCTATGATGAATATTGCAAAGACATAAAGACGAATGATTAAAGCACATTAGATGCAATGAATTTCTGAAACAAGCCATCCCCAAATGCAACCTTGGAAGCAATAATTCATTGTACCTGGCAGAACTGAAGGCTATACTGGACTGAGAAACTATAGAAACCTGAGAATGACGTTGCAAGAACCAGAGATTAGGTAAGATCATTCCGACTCTGGTGAGAACAACGTAGGCTTCAGAGCCTGCTCCTCCAAGTGAACAAAGGCCTATACCCAAGCTGCAAGTGTTAGCTGGGAAGAGAAAGCTGAAAAGTTGAACTTTGTTTGAGATTGCTTCAAGCACTGGCAGATGGCCAAGGTAACAAATGGTGAAGTTGCAAGGTTAGCTTCTGTTTTGATTGAGAAAGACCAGAAGAGGGTGAGAGGCAGGCTGCAGCAAACCATTTTGTAACAGGTATTAGCAAGTCTACAATATGATGGTGTCTAAAGATAGAACATGACAAGTTCATGATAACATAGACCACCAAGACAAGATATCCACCAAGTGCTTATCGTCATACACTTCCTACTCGAAGTTCAGAACCAATCTGAGATTATAGACTGACTACTCTAGACATGATAGAGAACCATAAGACACATGGAACTAAGTAAATGATTTACCCAGGGAAGACATTGATGTCATTCCATTACTGTTCTCTCTAAAAGAGGCATCTCACTGAAGACCTTTCCTTTCTACATTGTAAAACGATGCCAACAAAAAGGGTAGCAGCAATAACTGCACAACAGCACCAGACTTATAAAAGGGTAGAGGCAACTGCTGCACCAGACCTATAAAAGGGTAGAGGCAACTGCTGCACCAGACCTATAAAAGGGTAGAGGCAACTGCTTTACTAGCAGCACCAGACCTATAAAAGGGTAGAGGCAACTGCTGCACAACAGCACCAGACCTATAAAAGGGTAGAGGCAACTGCTTTACTAGCAGCACCAGACCTATAAAAGGGTAGAGGCAACTGCTGCACAACAGCACCAGACCTATAAAAGGGTAGAGGCAACTGCTGCACAACAGCACCAGACCTATAAAGGGGTAGAGGCAACTGCTGCACAACAGCACCAGACCTATAAAAGGGTAGAGGCAACTGCTGCACAACAGCACCAGACCTATAAAGGGGTAGAGGCAACTGCTGCACAACAGCACCAGACCTATAAAAGGGTAGAGGCAACTGCTGCACAACAGCACCAGACCTATAAAAGGGTAGAGGCAACTGCTGCACAACAGCACCAGACCTATAAAGGGGTAGAGGCAACTGCTGCACAACAGCACCAGACCTATAAAAGGGTAGAGGCAACTGCTGCACCAGACCTATAAAAGGGTAGAGGCAACTGCTGCACCAGACCTATAAAAGGTAGAGGCAACTGCTGCACAACAGCACCAGACCTATAAAAGGGTAGATGCAACTGCTGCACCAGACCTATAAAGGGTAGAGGCAATTGCTGCACAACAGCACCAGACCTATAAAGGGTAGAGGCAACTGCTGCACCAGACCTATAAAAGGGTAGAGGCAACTGCTGCACCAGACCTATAAAAGGGTAGAGGCAACTGCTGCACCAGACCTATAAAAGGGTAGAGGCAACTGCTGGACCAGACCTATAAAAGGGTAGAGGCAACTGCTGCACCAGACCTATAAAAGGGTAGAGGCAACTGCTGCGCAACCGCACCAGACCTATCTTACTGATCCTGTTGGCATTGCAGCGTGCAATATCTATGCAAACTACAGACAGTACTCATTTTGTGTAAAGTGATCTTATGGACAACAACTTGGATTGGGCTATCAAGGACCACAGGACTCTGATGTGCAGTTTTCTGTGAATAAGCTCAAACCTCTAATGATCACATGCTTGTTCACTAACGGCACTGTTACCACACAAGCTAAGATATTTCTCCTCATTCAAATTATATTTGAGTACAAACGTCACTGGTTTCTATTCATAACATTCTTAGTCAAGTTAAGCAGCGTCTGGCGTGGTTACCAGTTGGATGGGTGACAGTTTGCGCGCATTGGCTTCAGTACAGTCCCACCTCCCAGTTCACCCAGCTGGAAATGGGCACCTACTCTCTTTAGGGTCAGGGGAGGTAAAGCAGCGAGGGAGAGGAGATGGGCGCCGCCCTTAATAATTATGCTAACCCCTAGAGAAGCTGAGGTCTCTGATGCCTCGCTCCCCTACGACCAACAAGGTTATGGGACACCTACCTACCTACCTACAGACATGTCAGGCAGCAGGAAACGTTCTGCTGTCCCGCCACTAAGTGCTGGAGCGTCTACTGGTGAAAGAAAACTCTCCCGCACGTTGCAGCAGGTCAGTCTGCCACAGGTGAAAGGCAGGTAGCTTTGAACAGGTGAAACTGATGATGGACAGACACTGATCTTGGTAAAAATATACCAGCCTTTCCATTTCTTGTGGCTGTACCTGATCTCATGGGTAAGGCTCCGGGAATAACTCTATCACGATAAATCTGGAACCGAAGTTTTGTAGACAGTTTATCATTGATGTTGATATGGTTCTGGGGAACTGTGAATTGAAAAAAATCGTCTTAGGTTTTCATTAAAACGTCATTTCAGAAAGGATTGTGGGCAAACCATCTACCGAAAGCAGTTGGTTCCATGAAATACCCATGGTCAGTCAATAAGGATCACTTTGGCCATGATACGCTAATGACAGAGGGCAACAGGCTGAAGCTGGTGTTAAAACTACTCAGTCTGTACAGAAGTTTTATTGTGAAGGAGGAGTTTTGTATACCCAGCTCCACTGCAACACCTAACAGGACTCTGATGTTTTTGTGGAATTTGCATGCAAAAGAGTCCTGACAGATGCAGCAGGTTCTGTTTGTGCAGGAGAATACAATACATTTTCTACAGAGTGAGGGGCGATAAAAATGGAGAAATAAAGGCAACACCAGCATACAAAACAAAAGGGAAATGCAGAAAAACAGACAAGAAAGACAAAACAGTTTGAGCAGGTTTGAAACAGTCGTAACTTCAGCGATGGGACAGGGGGAGGGGGGGATGCAAGCCAAAGAAATACGAAATAAACGGTATGGCAAAGGTCATGCTCTTCCGAGACAAACACGGGTTGGCAACAGAAAACAACAGCAACATCAATTCATAATGTAAAAATGTAGCAATGCAGCATGCCAATGTGGTCAATGAAACCAACCCAACACCATTAGCTACGTCAACACCCCTTATGATGAGAACACGAAATAACTTTAATATACCAGAAACCGATTTTGTAAGTTTAACCAGTTTTGGGTTGTGTTGTGTATTCATCAAGAGGTTGATATGTATGATGTATGTATGTATGTATGTATGTATGTATGTATGTATGTATGTATGTATGTATGTATGTATGTATGTATGTATGTATGTATGTATGTATGTATGTATGTATGTATGTATGTATGTATGTATAATGTATATGCAGATTCAGAAGCCTGGAAGGGAGTTCTGGGGAAACATGGAGTTGGGAATTGCAATGACAACGGGCGTCTCCTGCTAGAGTTCTGCACTGAACTGCAGTTAATCATCACTAACACAATCTTCCAGCAGAAGGACAGTCTAAAAACAACCTGGATGCATCCTCGGTCCAAACATTGGCACCTCATAGACTACGTCTTAGTGCGCCAGAAAGACCAAAGTGATGTCTTGCACACCAGAGTGATGCCCAGTGCAGAATGCCACACAGACCACCGCCTCGTGCGATGCAACCTCAGCCTTCACATCAAGCCAAAGTCAAAACGAGGAGGTCCCCCCAGAAAGAAACTCCAGGTTGGCAGCCTCAAGTCCGCTGAAGTGAAAGCTGTGCTGCAGTCCAACCTCCAGTCAAAGCTGGAAGTCGAGGACTGCCCCTCTGACCCCTGTCCAGAAACGCTCTGGACCCGCCTAAAAACTGCCATCCTGCAGACCTCTGCAGAGGTCTTGGGCTTTTCCACTAAGAAGAACAAGGACTGGTTCGACGAAAATGACCAAGAAATACAAGATCTGCTGGCGAAGAAGAGAAGTGCCCACCAGGCTCACCTTGCACAACCATCTTGTCCAGCAAAGAAAGCTGCCTTTCGTCTTACATGCAGCAACCTCCAGCGCCAGCTTAGAGTTATCCAAAACGAGTGGTGGACTAACCTCGCCCAGAAAACTCAGCTCTGCGCTGACACAGGTGACTACAGAGGCTTCTACGAAGCTTTGAAGGCAGTCTATGGACCCTCTCACCAAGTGTTGAGTCCTTTGCGCAGCACTGACGGCCAGGCACTCCTCACAGACAAGATGTCCATATTGAACCGCTGGGCTGAACACTTTCAAACCCTCTTCAGCGCTGATCGCACTGTTGATGACGCAGTGATCCAACAGATCCCACAGCAACCAGTGAAAGAAGAACTGGACGAAGCTCCAACCCTGGAAGAGGTAACTAAAGCCATAGAACAACTGAAGAGTGGGAAGGCTGCAGGCGTCGACGGTATTCCACCAGAATTATGGAAAAACGGGGGGCAAACACTGCACTGCAAGCTCCATGAATTTTTTGTCTGCTGCTGGGAGCAGGGAAAGTTACCACAAAACCTTCGTGATGCAATCATAATCACCCTTTACAAAAACAAAGGGGAAAAATCCGATTGCTCCAACTACAGGGGGATAACTCTTCTCTCCATCGCTGGCAAAATCCTTGCAAGAGTTCTCCTCAACAGACTAGTACCTGCTGTTGCAGAACACCACCTCCCTGAGAGCCAGTGCGGCTTCAGAGCTAACAGGGGTACCACCGACATGGTCTTTGTGCTCAGACAACTTCAAGAAAAGTGCCGCGAACAGAACAAGGGACTGTACATCACCTTCGTTGATTTAACCAAGGCATTTGACACTGTGAGCAGGAAGGGCCTGTGGCAGATCATGGAGCGTCTTGGCTGTCCCCCAAAGTTTCTCAACATGGTGATCCAGCTACATGAAGACCAGCGTGGCCAGGTCAGAAACAGCAACGACCTCTCAGAGCCTTTCTCAATCACAAACGGGGTGAAGCAGGGCTGCGTTCTTGCACCAACCCTCTTCACTATCTTCTTCAGCATGATGCTTCAGCGGGCCACAGAAGATCTTGATGACGAAGACGGAGTTTTCATACGCTACCGCACAGATGGCAGCCTATTCAACCTGCGGCGTCTTCAGGCCCACACCAAAACCCTGGAGCAACAAATTCGAGAACTACTTTTTGCTGATGATGCTGCCCTTGTAGCCCACTCAGAAACCGCCCTGCAGCATGTAACATCCTGTTTTGCAGAGGCAGCCCAGCTCTTCGGACTCGAAGTCAGCCTGAAGAAGACAGAGGTTCTCTACCAGCCCGCACCTCAGGTAGCGTACCACCCACCTCACATTACAATTGGTGAGACAGAACTGAAGACAGTCCAGCAGTTTACCTACCTGGGATGCACAATCTCCTCTGACGCAAAGATTGATAAAGATGTAGACAACAGACTGGCAAAGGCAAACAGTGCTTTTGGCAGACTCTACCACCGTGTCTGGAAAAACAAACACCTGAAGAAAGACACCAAGATCAGTGTCTACAGAGCCGTGGTACTGACCACCCTCCTGTATGGCTCTGAGTCATGGGTCACATACAGACACCACCTGCGAATTCTGGAACGCTTCCACCAACGCTGTCTCCGCTCCATCCTCGACATCCACTGGAGCGACTTCACCACGAATGCTGAGGTGCTGGAGCAAGCAGGGATCACCAGCATTGAGGCCATGTTGCTGAAAACGCAGCTACGCTGGGCAGGGCATGTCTTTAGAATGGAGGACCATCGCCTACCGAAGATGGTTCTCTACGGTGAACTTTCCACCGGACACCGCCACAGAGGCGCACCAAAGAAGAGATTTAAAGACTCTCTGAAGAAATCTCTGTCAGCCTGCCTCATAGACCATAACCAGTGGTCAGTCCTTGCTGCTGACCGGCAGGCCTGGCGACACACTGTGCATCAGTCGGTCTCCTCCTTTGAGGACAATCGCAGAGCGGCCCTTGAGGAGAGGCGAATGAGGAGGAAGAACCGCGTCCCCTCTACATCAACCCCAGAATCGACTTTCCCCTGCAGCCGCTGCGGCCGGGTTTGTTTTGTCACGCAATGGACTGAACAGCCACCAGCGAGCCTGCACCAGACGTGGACAGTGCCCTTAATCTTCGTTCGCGAAGCCAAGCCATGATGATGATGATGTATGTATAATGTATATATATGTGGCGCTCCACCACGAAATGAGTCGCTTAGCACATAACCCACTTTTCCGCTAGGAGCCATTAAAGGCAGGTAGGGTCA
>CM060343.1:27770967-27791636 GCA_030674155.1 Stramonita haemastoma
CATATAGCGCAACGCTGTAGTCATATAGCACAACGCTGTAGTCATATAGCGCAACGCTGTAGTCATATAGCGCAACGCTGTAGTCCTAGGGCAGAATGCTGCCGTAGACTCTGGCCAGAGGAAGCTGGCGGCCACACTCCCACTGTCAGCAGCCTGAAGCCTGTCCAGTGCACTGGCATGGAGCCCGTGGAAAAAGCCCTTCCCCCCCCCCCCCCCGTGACTCTCTCCCCATTCTGTGACATGCGCGTTGTGTGAAGGATGCAGAGCTCGAGTTAGCTGGCATAATTTATGTTCAATCATTCCCAGGTCCAGTTGGTGTGGTGACGTCACTGGCAATATGGATTTATTTATTTATTTATTTAATTAATTTATTTTTTTATATCGAAGATAATGGATCGGTGGTGGTGTAGAGGTAACACCTGCTTAGAAAGCGAAAACTCGGGATTGGAGTGTGCGGTGGTTCGAATTCTTGGGCCCAAAACTTTTCCCCCATCCATTCAACCATGAGAGGTGGTCTGGGTGCTAGTCTGTCGGATGAGACGATAAACCATGGTCCCCTGTAATACACAGCATCATTAGCACAAGTAAAAGAATCCACGGCAACAAAAGAGTTGTCCCTGGCAAAATTCTGTAGAAAAAGCCACTCTGATAGGGAGACAAATACAGTTGCAGACAGGAAAAAGAAAAAAAAATAGTGGGTGGCCCTGCACTTGTGGCAACACGTTCTCCCGGACAGAATCCCAAAATTCACAAAAGAAATCTGCTGTGACATAAACTTGTATAAAATAATTTTATTAAAATTAAAGAATATCCACAGGTTTGTTTTTCGAGAAGAGGAACAACTTAAATTTAAAAAAAAATTCTGACACTCTTGTCTATGAACTCAATAATGTTAACTAAACTGTAGTCACTTTTTTTTGTAAGCATGGCTAGAAAAGTAGATGCTTCTGGCGACGTCACACCTGATCCCATTTCATAGAGATCGAACATGTATGTCTTTGTTACACGAGCAAGGGAGACAGTCACCAGTAGGCCTAGCATAGAGGGCGCACGAAATTTCCATGTCGTCTCTGATTGGTCAAATGAGCTCTGGGCTTCATTGCGAATACACGGGTCATGTAGAGCACACACGTAGCTGACAGAAATGGCGCTGAATGTTTGTGAATTTAGCCCACGTTGTGTAAAGGTAAGTGAACGCAAATTCTAATATTATGCTAAAGTGAAGCTTTTTCTAAATAATTCCAGGTCTTCTTTACCGAATAGATATGTCTGTTCATAAGCTGGTATCTTCACGAAGGAGAAAAGTTTAAACTAAGCTGTACTGCCCCCTCTCAACCCAAAGCTTTTTATTGAAAACGTGACAGTATGTCTAGAGTGTTCACCCAGTTCAAAATCGTACTGCTTAGACTACCGTGTGTCAGGTAGGCTAACTGTTGCCCTGTAAACATATTTTATTTCATCATTTTATCTGACAAAACGAGTATTTTGAAAACACAAGCTGGGAGATGTGTCAGATGAAAAGTTAAAGGGTGTACTCCACCTGTCTTGGATTTGAAAACACATTTCAGTGCTGAGACCCACATTTTTTTTAACCCTCTTAAGATTTTGGTGGGGTTTTTTGTTGTTTTTTATTGATTTATTTATTTATTATTCTTTTATATGGAGGATAATGGAATAAGCAATCATATGCTTTTTTTTTACATCCAGTCCCCGTGTGTATGCCGTTTTGTAATCTGTTCCCACCGGCACGCGATGGCCTACTCTTAGGATTTAACGTGTGCCCAAGATGTTCTGCATGCGTTCGCACACGGGCCTTGGTTTATAGTCTCATCCGATGTGTGCGTGCGTGTGTGTGTGGGGGGGGGTCCTTTCGATCAGAGCTGAAGATTCAACCATGGTAAGGTATTTTGGTATGCTGACCGTATTTTGTCCATCTTAATTTTTTAAATTCTTTTATGTCGAGGATAATGGAACCAGCACTCTGTGCCTTTTTACATCCAGTCTTCGCATGTATGCAGTTTTGTAAGTTTGTCATCTGTTCCCATGGGCACACAATGGCCTGCTCTTTCGAAAAGCGGAACAGGATTTAACGTATGCGCAATATGTTCTGCGTGCGTTAGCACACGGGACCTCGGTTTATAGTCTTATCCGAAGGACTTTTGGGGAGAGTGGAGTCAGCACTGATGTTAACTCCAGGGGAAAACAGCACGCAATGGCCTACACTTATCAAAGGCAGAAGTGGTTTGAATGTGTGCGGAAAATACGCGTGCATTCGCACGCGGGGCTTGGGTCTATAGTCTTTAGTGGAAGAGCTAGATTTGGGTTTACTTTCATGTATTTAGAATTTTGATTGATTCTTTTTGCAGTTAAAATACTCGTTTATAAAGTCGTGAGTTTGAAAATCGGCAGTAGCGAGTATTTTGCCTGGAGTTGACAATGGTTGCGACGCATGTCCCATGCACATTTTATGCACGAGACAGTTGAGGTTCCCTGTGCTAGGGCAAGCATGCAGTCATGGGGAAGTGAGAGGCTTGTAGCTGTGAACCCTCTGATCACGGAACGCCAGATAAAATGCATTAGCACCGGGGAACAGTTGTACTGGAGTGAGTGTCCATTTTGGTGGATTTATTTTATCTTATTTTTTTAATTCTTTCATATCGAGGATAATGGAATAAGCACTCCATGTGCTTTTTTACATCCAGTCACCGTGTGGATGCAGTTGTGTAAATCTTGTCTGTTCCCACCCGCATACGATGGCCTACTCTTATGAAAAGCGGAACAGGATTTAACGTGTGCGCAAGGTGTGCGTGCGTTTGTGCACGGGTCTCGGTTTACAGTCTCATCCGTGCAGACACGTCCAGCATGCACACTTTGATTTGGAGAGCGATGGGCTCCACTCGTTTGGCTAAGACATACTGCCTGATTAGTGCAGCGCACCAGCAACTGCTAAAGAAGTTAAAGAAGTCAGTTGATAATTATGTCATACTTTATAAAAGATATGCAGTGGATGAAAATGGCAAATCACTCATATGGTTCTGGAAACTAGTGACAGGGGGGGGGGGGGGGGGGGGGGTAATTATGGAAGGTGGGGTCAGAATCAGCCCTGGGTGTGATGGTATGGAGGGATTGTGTGCTTTGGTTTGGGAACTTTTGTTGTGTTGGTTGGGTTTGTTTTTTTTGCTTTGTTTTATTTTTGGTGGATGGGTGGTGGTGGTGGTGGTGGTGAGTGTGTGTGTGTGTGTGTGTGTGTGTGTGTGTGTGTGTGTGTGTGTGTGTGTGTGTGTGTGTAACAGGCTTCTCATTTCTGAATCAGGTTTTGGCTAAGAACTGCCGACCTGCCTATCCAACACACAGAGGACCTTCCTGCCAGACGGGCAATGCATCGAGTACTGCGGTATAGTACCAGTGGAATGCTGATGTGACAGCATGACCCATTCTGTAGGCGTCTGTAGAACGATGATGTAGAGAAGAAACGTAATAACAAAGCTCTGGTAAAGTCTGAAGCCAGTCCTTTTTACAGTCCCTTCCTAAAGCCAGTCCTTTTCACAGCATTTTTCTTTCGGTCTTTGTCATAGTTCTGAGACACTAACATATAGTCATTGGTCTTGGTTTTTGCAACGAAGTTGATCTACCTCGGCTGGGTTAGCAATCTTTGGGAAGATTGTTGTCGGAAGTTTCAGGATTGAGTCAAAAGTGTGTACAGTTCAAAAGCAAAACTCAAGTCCTGATTTTATGATACTGAATGCTACCACTTGCGTAATGAAAAACAGTAAAAAGTTATAGTAATATAAATAAATACAATAAAATAAATCCGTGGCATAATAAATAAATAAATTAATTAATTAATAAATAAATAAAAAATCCGTGGTATGATTCACCCCACACCTGAAACATTTCAGGAGAAAGAAGCAGGTATGCCCAGTGATTAAAAGATGCAGCTGTAGGTAAAGTTGAATAAATAGATGAAGTAGAGCTAGACAACTGCAGACCAGCCATTGCCACCTTGCTCATTTTTGCAGACATCTTTTTAAAAAGTAAAACCAGTAAGCATGCCTGCAAGACATTCAGGTACTCCTCAGGTTTTCTGCTGTTCTGATAAAAGTGTGTTGTTGTGGCAGTTATATTTACCTGCCATCCCGGATTTCAGGTGGAAGGAATGGGATCAAAATGTTCTCTCTGCAGTTTTTTTTTGTAGCTATGTGTTGGACGGCCCTTTTTTTCAGATGGAGGGTGTTAGGTATATGAGAGTATTAGGAGGTGTTGGTTTTGAACCTGAAGTTGAAAGTTACTGGAGCCACTGAAACTAAATGAGGTAACAGCCCTGATATGGCTTTCTTGGTCGGTAGGGCTATAAACTATTATGATTATGCTTATGGTTGGACTGCCTTTCAGCTGCCTTTAGCTGATCGCTGGACAATATTTATGTTTAAAACCAGTTGCTTTTAAACCTGAAATAAAAAATGGACACAGAAAAAGCTTTAAGATATAAAATGATCTAAACAGAACAGACAAAAATCCTGTAAGCTGACGTAAATAAAGTGAAATGTTTATAACGTGTAAGATTAGAAAACAAAATAAGAGAATTTTAAATGAAAAAATATATATTATGCAGATTTGAAAAATTTGATGAGCAAAATTTAGAAAGTTTATAAAATTAAAAACAAAATTGAAACGCTCTCTCTGGAGCAGAGAAATTTTTGATTAACAATTCCTTAAAAATCAACTAAAATAAACAAACCTGAATTACATCAAACAAGACCCTGAATAAAAGTAAACAAGAGTCAAACCAAACCAAACCAAACCCTCAATAACTAAACCAAGAAAAACCAAGCTCAACCAATTCGGATATAAAACTAAACCAAGAAAAGCTCAACTAAACCAATATCTACATAAAACTAAACCAAGAAAAGCTCAACTAAACCAATTCTGATAAAAACTAAACCAAGAAAAGCTAAAATTAACCAATTTCAAAATACAACTAAACCAAGAAAAGCTATTCTGAACCAATTCTGATAATAAAACTAAACCAAGAAAAGCTAAACTAAACCAATTCCGATATAAAACTAAACAAAGAAAAGCTATTCTAAACCAATTCCAAAAGAAAACCTCCACAAAACTAATTCTTATATAAAACTTAACCAAGAAAAGCTTAACTAAACCAATAACGAAATAAAATTAAACAAAGAAAAACTAAACCAATTCCGAAATAAAACTAAACCAGGAAAAACTAAGCTAAACCAATTCCGAATAATACTTAACGAAACAAAAATAAACTAAACCAATTCCAAAACTAAACCAAATCCAAAATATAACTAAACCAATCAAAACTCAACTAAACCAATTTCAAAAATAAAACTAAACCAATAATAACTAAACTAAACCAAATCCAAAATAAAACTAAACCAATCAAAACTCAACTAAACCAATTTCAAAAATAAAACTAAACCAATAATAACTAAACTAAACCCAATCCAAAATAAAACCAAACCAATGATAACTCAATTAAACCACTTTCAAAATAAAACTAAACCAGTAATTAGTAAACTAAACATAGCCCTAAATAAAACTAAACCAAGTTAAATCGAAACAAAACCAACTTGGATGAAAACTGTATTGAAAACTAAACCAAACCCTGAATGAAGCTAAGCTGAGAAAAACTAAACTAAAACACAAACACAAAAGGGACAAACTGAATTAACTAAACCATTCATAAAACCAAAATAAGTGAAGCTAAAAAAAAAACAAAAACAAAACTAGAACTAGAAAAATAACCCTATCGAAATCACAAACCAGCCCCCCCCCCCCCCCCCCCCTTATCTTTTTTCTCAAAATAAATCCTCTAAAAAAAAAACACAATTAATAAAACTAAACGAAGTAAAACCAAACCAAACAAAACCCCAAATCAAAACAGACTAAATCTAAACCAAACCAAACCCTGAATAAAACTAAATCGAATAAATCTAAACAAAAAAAAAACTAAACAAACCCAAGGCCTTAAACAAAACTAAGCCGACTAAAACTAAACCGCGAAAAACTAAACAAAGCCAAGCCCTGAATAAAACTAAATCGAATAAAACTAAACCATGAAAAACTAAACAAAGCCAAGCCCTGAATAAAACTAAATCGAATAAAACTAAACCATGAAAAACTAAACAAAGCCAAGCCCTGAATAAAACTAAATCGAATAAAACTAAACCATGAAAAACTAAACAAAGCCAAGCCCTGAATAAAACTAAATCGAATAAAACTAAACCATGAAAAACTAAACAAAGCCAAGCCCTGAATAAAACTAAATCGAATAAAACTAAACCATGAAAAACTAAACAAAGCCAAGCCCTGAATAAAACTAAACCGAAAACTAAACCGTAAAAAACGAAACCAAACCAAACTCGGAATAAAAACGGAGTAAAACTAAACTAGACAAAACTTCAAATGAAACTAAACCGTAAAAAGCTTAAAAACACAAAACCCTGGATGAAACAAAACCAGATAAAATTAAACTAAAACACAAACATAAATGGAAATAGGGACAAACGTAAATAAGATAAACTAAACCTTTCTTAAAACTAAAGTGAACGAAGCTAAAAGAAACCACTTTAAACTAGGACTAAAGTAAAGGTAAACAGAAATAATGAAATTGGAAAAAAACTATGGAAACCACACACATAGCCCCCCCCCTATCTAAACATGAAAAACTTCCTCTAAGAAAACGACCATAATCACAAAGAACCCCTTAAGCAATTTGATAATAATGATAATAATGATGATATAATGATATAATAATAATGATAAGAAGATTTAAAATATAGATAATACTAAAGCAAAGATACGACAGGTCAAAGGAGAGCAATCTGGTGACAGTGTTCCTGGTGTCCGGGAAAGATCGTCTTCGAAGGCACCGACAATGCTGGGTAGAAATTTGATTCTCTGGTTCTTAAGGTAGCGAAGATGACCATGACTTCACATTTGGACAGAAGGTCTGTAGCTGTAGGTCTGGACGTGGCTGGTCAGACATCCGGGCCCTGAAGACTGGACATATAAAAAATTATGGCCAAATACTCCGTTGGACACTGGTGTAGATCTCCCCTGTGAACGACATCATGCAGTACAGCAATTGCCGCCACACCCACTGACATTGACACAGCCTCCTTTTCCTTTTTTCTCTGGTCCTGGCTTGCCCTTCATACTTCGATGAGTGATATGAGTGAAAGTGGTATAGTTGGTTTCTAAGGAGAAGGTTGTTTTAAGGAAACTGGCTTTGGTTTTATCTCATTTTATGTGTGATGGATGTGGGTTTTCCCCACAACGCGGTGGCCGTCCTGGGCTGACCCTTATGGTTGACCAGGGCGTCGATACAAGCAAGGACAGTCAAATTGGTTTTATACCACGTTTTAATCTGTATATAGTTGCACAGTTTTAATATGAGTTTTAAAATGGGAGGAGGTGACAGCCCCGAAATGGCCTGTGTGGTCGGCAGGGCAGTAAGCAACATGATCGATTGGATTGGACTTAGATGGATTCTTATACCACAGGGTTCTATGATGTTGCTGATAAGAGAAGCTGGTGGTCTGCCCTTTTTTCTTTTTACCTTGGTCCTGCCTTAAAGACAGGTGATCATGAGGTTCGTATTTTGGTTTTGTAGGGATGGGCTACATATCTTAGTTTGCGTTCATTTAAAAAAAGAATGGTAGCATTTTTGTTGTTCCTAGTTCGTGTAGTATGCTTTCATTAGTTTTGATATTTTTTTCATCTATCCCACTGACTGTGAGAAGTCTTCTTAAAAACTACCCCCTACACTTCTTTCATTCTTTTTTTCATCACCTTTTCTTTATGTCTAGGATTCACAGCCATACAGTATTGACGGGCCATGCTAAGCATTTTTTTTCATTTTCAGCTGGTAAGAATGGCTGCGATTTTTTTCTCTCCAAATCTTAATGTAGTTGAATCATTCTACTTTTCACCACGCCAATTGTTTGTTATCAAGTCTTTGATACACGATTCTTTTTAGTTTTGACTGAGATGATATTATTCAAAGCCTCTGGCGTGGGTAGGTATGGCAGTGAAAATAAAAGTGGTTCAGGCTTTGTGCATGGCTTGCTTCTTGATGAAGGACTGGTGTAGCTCCCCCACACTTTTTCAGACGTTTTGCAAACCGGCTTGGTTCTTTGAAGTCTGTCCTAGTGCAGCTGTCCTCACTAACATTAAGGTCAGAGTTGTCATGCTGATCACATAGCAGTTCCACTGGGGCTGTCTCCATGGTACCTGTGCCCTCACCCGATTCTTCACTGCCCTCACCAAGACCTGAATTGTAAGTATTTAATTAATTAAATAAATATGCTACTACGGTTCTTGTGACTTTAAAAAAAACATGATTGATTTGTTCTCTCTCTCTCTCTCTCTCTCTCTCTCTCTCCCCTCTCTCTCCTTCTCTCTCTCTCTCTCTCTCTCTCTCTCTCTCTCTCTCTCTCTCTCTCCTCTCTTCTCTCTGTGTTCGTCTGTCTGTCTCTTCTCTCTCCCTCCCCTCTCTCTCTCTCTCTCTCTCTCCTCTCTCTCTCTCTCTCTCTCTCCTCTCTCTCTCTCTCTCTCTCTCTCTCTCTCTCTCTCTTGTAATGATGAAAGCTTTTCTGAGTTATAACAATGTGATTAATATTTCTGTACAGGATGGGGTATCAGCATGATGGAGTGGGTCCCCAGATGGATAGCACACTGACACCATTTTCAGTTTGTCATCAGGTCCTTGGAACCAACATGACGATGCAGGGCTGTGACAGAACGACAGTGCACAGCAGCAACAGAACAGTGCACAGCAGCAACCGTGGAATCGGTTCAGTCATTTGTTCTGGTCTTTTTCACCAGCATAGTCATGGTAGCCATGGAAGTTGGCCTTCCGTTTTCAGCTCATTTTTTTACAACTTGAATGGTTTCATTGGAATTGTAATTTTTTAAAAACAAACAGTTGGTAAAAGAGCAAAATAAAAAAGAGCTGCGTGTTTCTATTAATTGTTTAAAAAATGAGTATCCATGTTCCACCATATCTAGCGATTTCCAGCAATTCTGATTGCATAGAAGAAGGTATAAAGCACACTGACAATGTGCAACATGTTACACAGAATGGCATACAGTCAATATGATGTGCTTGATTTATGTGAGATTATAACCTGCAATGCAAGGAGGAATGATAACTCTAGACTGTTGATTTTTGATGTTCAGAGTGTAAGGGTAAAGTATTGGCAATGAATTTGTTTTTACTGCTGACAGATTTTTTGGGATAATATTTGGACCGTTGGCAAATCTATGGCGGTGTCCAGTGGTATACCTTTACAGTTTGTCTTTATGCAACGAAAATGTAGAAATTGGTCTGGACAGATGCACTGTTTATTTCTAAGAAGTCAGTAAAAATGAACGCAAGAAGTGTGAATACAGCTGTTCAGTGAGATAGTGTATACACACACACACACACACACACACACACACACACACACACACACACACACACACACACGCACACACACACACACACATATATATATATATATATATATATATATATATATATATATATATATATATATATATATATATGAACACAAACCGAACGTAGAACAACCAGCATCTTTTGGCGGTGGGGAGGGGGGGGGTGAGGGTGTAGTATTGTTGGTTTGTTAAGAGGAAGATGTGTTAAGGGCGGGAGTAATTCTAAGGGTTGGAAGTATTTTTAGGTAGACGTTTAGAAGGAAGGAGTGATATGAGAAAAACGATGTAGTATGGAGGTATTAAGGTATTGTGGCTTAGGTGTTGAGGAAATAGGACAGGCTATGGGGGGGGGGGGGGGGGGGGGGGGGGGGGTTACAGATAATCATAGGGTAGTACAGTGTAAGAAAGGGGTATTTCTGACAAGGGGTTACATATCATACCTTTTTTTTGTTTACATCTTAAACCACTTTTAAGTCACGATAGATTTGTCTGCGTGAAATGTGGGCTCCTCTCCCAGGGGAGAGCGCGTCGCCACAAGAGCAGCGGCACCGATTCTTTTTTTTTCTTCTTTTACTGTCTGCAAATGTATTTGTTTCCCTATCAGAGTGAATGTTTGCTACAGAATTTTGCCAGAGACAATGCTCTTGTTGCCGTGGGTTCTTTTAGGTGCGCTAAGTAATTATGTGTAACATACGGGACCTCAGTATATCGTCTCATCCAAAAGACTAGCGCTCAGACAACCGATCATGGTCTCATGGATGGGGGAAAAGTTTTGGGCCCAAACGGGCTTTAAACCACCGCACACTTCGACCGGACTTTTGAATAATGTTCACAGGAATTGTCAGGAAGAGGATTGAGAAGGGGTGATGAGAAAGAGGATGTGGCATCGGTGTTGAGAAGGGAATGTTTAGGAAAGGGGGGGATAATATAAGGAGTGTTTAGTTACCTGTAGGGTAGGTGTGTGGGTGGAAGGGGTGTTCTGGATATGGGGGAACTATTTACAGGATGTTCCAGAGATGGGGTATATAGTGCTTGTGGAGTACAACGGGAATTAGAGAGTGGACCCGCTACTAGGAAAAAAAAATGGCATGTTTTGATTTGAGATACTTTTGAAAAACAAAATTGGGTGCAATCCGTTTTTGAAACGAATCCAAAAAGAATGTGAACTTGAAACTCTTGTTCTTTAGCATAACGGGATACGAAACAGAATCCAAGCAGTCCAAAAACGACTCTTTGAAGTGCAGTGGTCATTAATGTGTGGCCGATCACTCTACCAACGTGTCTGTCTATGTACCATTGTGTCCACATGCTTTCAACAATCATAACGCAAAACACACAGTTATCCCCATACTAACTCTTAACCCTAACCTTTGTACTAAACCACATTTTCTAAAAATCTTGCATGAAAACCTGAAAGCATGTAGACACAACGGTATATGAACGCCATGGTAGATTTCTCTTTTTATTTTCCGAAGATAGGGGGAGGGGAGATTAGAGTAGTTTAGGGAAATGAGGGGGGGGGGGGGGGGGGGGGGGGGGGGGGGGGGGTAGAGGGGAGGGTATATAGTGCAGGTGGTGATGTGTGGAAATGGAGGGAGGAGGAGTGAGTAAAGGGTAGATGGGAGTAGAGCAGTCAGATTAAAAAATGGTAGGGGTAGAAAACATAAAAAATGGGAGTTAGGGGTCAGAAAAAATGGGAGTTAATAGGGGTGATTAAAGATGTATGAAATGGGGATAGAGAACCAAGGAGTCTTCGTTTTTGAAAGAAGATAATAGGGGGGTGGGCGGGGTTCTTTTAGGAAAAAAGGGGAGTTAGGTTATGGAACTGTGGGAGATTAGGAATACTTAAATGGGCATGCAATTAATGAAGATTAGGGATTATTAAAGGGGTATCAAATTAATTAAGATTATGGATACCTAAAAGGGTATCAAATTAATGAAGATAACGGATACTTAAAGGGTATAAAATTAATGATTAGGGATACTTAAAGGTGTATCAAATTAATGAAGATTAAGGATACTTAAAGGTAACAAATTAATGATTAGGGATACTTAAAGGGGTATCAAATTAATGAAGATTAGGGATACTTAAAGGGTATGGAAGGAAGATTAGAAATACTTAATCTTATGAATACTTGGTGGATCGGTGGTCTAGAGGTAACACGCCTGCCTAGAAAGCGAAAAGTTAGGGTCGGCGTGTGTGGTGGTTCGAATCCTGTTTGGGCTCAAAACTTTTTCCTCATACATTAGATCATGAGTGGTAGTCTGGGTGCTAGTCTTCCGGATGAGACGATTAACCGAGGTCCCGTGTGTTACACATCATTATTTAGCACACGTAAATGAACCCATGGTAACAAGAGCGTTGTCTCTGACACAATTCTGTAGAAAAAAAGCCACTCTGATAGGGAAACACACATAGTTGCAGACAGGAAAAAGAAGAAAAAAAAGGCTGGCACTGCACTTGTGGTGACGTGCTGTCCTCGGAGAAAGCAGCCCAAATTTCACGCAGAGAAATCTAATGTGAAATAAAGTGGTATAGAATAAACTAAAAAGTAAAATAGATAAATGGGTACGGAAGGAAGGCAAGGCAAAGGTTTACCTTCGTGGAATCAGACCAGAGTGGGTATCTTAGAAAAAGGGAGAGTTAGGGGTGGGAGATGGTTAAAGGGTCTGAAATGGGGAGTGGGTCCCTAAGAAGTTTTGTTGTTGATATAATTTTTGAGGTTAGAGAAATATTTTACTAAACAATGGGACCTACTGCCTTACAAAGGACGGTAATGATGCATGCACGAGTCGGAGAGAGAGAGACAGAGGGGGGGGGAGGGAGAGGAGAGAGAGAGAGAGAGAGAGAGAGAGAGAGAGAGAGAGAGAGAGGAGAGAGAGAGAGAGAGAGAGAAGGCAAGGCAAAGCAAGGCAAGGCAAGGCAAGGCAAGGCAAGGCAAGGCAAAATTCTTTTATTCAAGGATAATAGATAAGCACTCGTGTGCTTTTTTACATCCGGTCCCCGCCCTTTTCAGGGATACATCCAGTTGAAAAGAAAAAGGGAGAGATGGGGGGGGGGGGGGGGGGAAGTAGGAGTGGCCCAAGTTGTTTATGTATAGAGGGAGCGAGGCAAAAGGGATGGTAGGTGTGATATGTTATACTTCTAGAGGTAAGGAGGGGCTACACACGAAAAAATATATTGCTGAGTAGGGGACACACACACACACACACACACACACACACACACACACACACACACACACACACACACACACACACACACACGCTCGCACGCACGCACGCACGCACGCACGCACTGACACACATTTATATATAATATACATTTATAATATAATATATATATATATATATATATATATATATATATATATATATATATATAATTATTTATATCATGTGTGTTCAGGTCAGTGGTGGTTGAGGAAAGAGGACAGTGTGTATTGTATTGTAACAGTGCAAGGCAGAATATTCAGTGCACCCAAGCTTTCCCTGGAAAACCCCAACTGGTTTTGTGTAGTAGGTGGTTTACAGCCATAGGTAGATCGATGCCTTGGTCTACCATTGGTATACCCTCATAGATTTGACAACAGTCAGTAAGTGTGTGTTGTTGTGAATCCAGCACAAAAGTTGCATTATGAATTTGTTAGTAAAAACATATGTGTACATGACTATGCATTTCTCGGGGGGTGGGGTGGGGTGGGGTGAGGATTAACAGGATTTTGCTTAAAGGCTTGTTTACAACCACAGAAATGGGAGAATAAGACAGAGATAATTTTTTTTCCCTGAGATGTTTTCATAAATCGGATGAAATTGCATCTTAAGTTTTGCAGTCTTGGAGGTATAGTTGTTGAAAGGGTTGGCGTTTTGTCACTGAAAACCCCTCAGTGTTGCTAGTGCTGGAAAGTGTGTGGTAATGATAAACGTTTTTCCTTTGACAGTTCGTATTGAATTTTTTTAATAGAAATATTGTGGTCCTGTGATATTGTCGCTTAGAACATACAAAAAAGTTTGTCATTACTGAATGATGGAGCAGCTTGTCTTGATTCTATGGGTCATTTCCTTTTATTTGTGGATACGTTTTGCTGGATTTGGTCAGGTTTCCTGAAAAAAAAATTCCTGAAACTGTGTTGTAAAGCTGATGTTGGAACAGACCATTTGTTTAGAAGTGAAGGATAAAGTCACGTTTGCTGTCGGCAGAATGATTACCTTTTTTTGAAAACCTAAAAAATTCAACATGGATGGTTAGAAAAAAGACAGGGAGAAAAACAATAGTTTGGCCAATGAAAAATGTTAAGCCCCCCCCCCCCCTTTAAAAATAACGAAAGAAAAAATAGGGCGCCATGATCCTCCTCCCCTCCCTTCCCCAATTTACCCCCAATTCATTTTTCTTTTTTAAAAAAGCTCCATGAAACACCACACCCCCTGGTACTCTGGGAAGATGTGTGTTCTATGATCTGCATGCTAGTGATGCCCACTTTTATCTTATTTTTAAATTTTTTATTTATTCTTTTATAATGGATAATGGAATAAGCACTCATTAAAGACAGACAACCCTGACAGGTTGAAAGGTCGCAGTTTCCTTGTTGAGAGGGTGGGTTTAGAGAGATTGTCAGTTTGAAACGCTTGTTCATAGATTGCTGTTACGGCGAAATGGACATTTCTTCGTAGTTGTTTTTAAAGATTGAAATTTGTTTCTTTTCCTGAAATACAATTTCTTACTAGAAAGATTTATTTCTTAATGGAAAGACATAGAGCTTAATAGGGAAATGATGTATTTCCCTCGGCATTCAAATGTAAACTTCGAATTGGGTTTGTTCCGAGCAAGATGAACAAATAGTCCAAAAGTGTGACGCTAAGGGGTATTATGTTTTTTCTAAACAAAAAATAGAGCCTACTTTTCCTAATTTTTAAACAGGTCACGAAGGGTCAGATGAAATCAGTTTGGGAAAACCGCAGTCCTGAAATCATGTTTGCTGATAATGTGTCATGGAAATGTTCAGAAAAATATTTAATCGACCCTTGTTCACTCTTTGTTTTTTCTTTTCTTTTTTTTTGTTTTTTGAGGGGCCGGTGGTTTTTTGTTTTTTGGGAGATTTTTTTTTTTGCTTTTTGTTTGTTTGGTTTATCAAATCAGTGCTTTTGGAGGTATCGCATTCCTTGTAATCATGTTTACAGTTGGAAGGATAATAAGCTTTGCCACGGAAGAGAGAGAATACTGAACACTGAGAAGTTTTATTGTACATCGGCCTTAGGCCACTATCCAACACATGCTTGAGACAGGGGGAAGGTAAACATCAGCAAATTTCCATCCATTCCACGTTTCCAATTCTGCAAGTACATAAAGTCACACTCAATGCCCTCTAGTTATCACCAACCCCGTCATCATTTTTATCATGTGCTTAATCATTACCATCAGCATCTTCATTATCTACATCAGCAGCTGCAGCAAGTATATTGACATCACCATTCATTACTTTCATCATCTACGTCATCACCATCAAAATCATTCTCTTCATCATCTGCAGTATCATCATCCTCTTCAACCTATATAATTATCATCGTCGCGATCATCATCTTCAGTGTTTAAATAATAGCCAGAATCATCATCCTGGTCTTCTTCATCACTGTTTTCATCGTCATCTTCATCATAGTCGCCGTCACCAGCATCACTTTCAACATCTACACCATCGTTACCATCATCACCTTTAGTAACCATACCATCATAACCATCATCATCATTAGTGATCACATCATCATTACTATCATCATCATTAGTATTCACATCATCATAACCATCAGCACCTCCTTCATTGGTTCTACCATATACATCATCATCCATAAACATCATCATCTACATCACCATCATCTTCACATTTACATCACCGCCATCTTCAGCATTTGCGTCACGATTACCATTATCTTCAGCATTTACATCATCATCATCTTCAACATTTACATCACAATCAGCATCATCTTCAGCAGTTACATCACTATCATCTTCAACATTTACATCACCATAATCTTCCACATTTACATCACCAACATCATCATTTACATCACCATCACCATCTTCTTCAACGTTTACATCACCATCATCTTCAACATTTACATCACCATCATCTTCAACATTTACATCACCATCATCTTCAGCATTTACATCACCATAATCTTCCACATTTACATCACCAACATCATCATTTACATCACCATCACCATCATCTTCAACATTTACATCACCATCTTCTTCAACATTTACATCACCATCATCTTCAGCATTTACATCACCATCATCTTCAGCATTTACATCATCATGCGGAAGAGAGAGATTAATGTAAATGGTATAGTTTAGTTTCCTTTTATATTATAAAAAAACCAGGAACAAATGTATAGATATGTAGCTCTGAAATATTTAGTTAAAAATTTGTATTATTAGTTTAGAATAACGTAACACCAATATATGAAATGAGTGCAACAAGCAGTTCTTATGTGTGTACTCTAGCATATATATATATCTATATCTATATATATCTATATCTATATATACATACATATATATATATTATATGCAATGAAATCATATTTGCTGTGGGTGAGATAAAATTTGTGTTATGGAAAGACTAAACGAGCTTATTTTCAATGATCTAGTTTTTTTTTTCAAAAACACAAATTATCGATTGAAACTACCTCGTTTTTGTGTGCTGAAGCCGTGCTTGGTCTCAACAACATTTCTTTCATGGAAAATATTTTTGTATATGCAATTTTTCCGTTACATGCTAACGTGTCTTTAGTTGAAGTGTTTTTTTCTAGTGTGGCAAGACCATGTTTAACCCCATCTCTAAGATGCCACAACAGAAAAAAGAAGAAAAACAAATGCAGCAGGAGGGGTTGTGTAAAACTGTAAAAGGTTTTAGCACGAGTGTCAGCTTTTTGTGGTTGGTTGTAAACTGTTTATAAGCAATTGTAGGAAACACTTGGCTGCTGTATTGTGTATTGATGATGTTTTGTGGGGTTTACTTTGTTGCAAGAAATGACTGTTCAATTTAGGGAACCAAAAAAACGATAAGATTCCTGTAGCCAGAATTGTTTCCACGTCTCCTGTAATTCATAGTCTTGTATTTTGTTTATAGATTGATACCTTAGAATGCGTAAAAATCATGTGGTGAGCACACACCTTTGGCACTTGACCACCCAACTCATTCTCTCTGTTGAAAATACGAGCTTGGCACAGAAAATTTCCCTCCTCTTTAAACTTAGAAGCTGATATTTTGCACTCACTGCAGGATGTCTGTACTACAAGCTGATGCTTTGCACACACTTCAGGATGTCTGTACAAGCTGATGCTTTGCACACACTTCAGGATGTCTGACAAGCTGATGTGTTGCACACACTGCAGGATGTCTGTACAAGCTGATGCTTTGCACACACTTCAGGATGTCTGTACAAGCTGATGTTTTGCACACACTTCAGGATGTCTGTACAAGCTGATGCTTTGCACACACTTCAGGATGTCTGACATGCTGATGCTTTGCACACACTTCAGGATGTCTTTACAAGCTGATGCTTTGCACACACTGCAGGATGTCCGTACAAGCTGATGTTTTGCACACACTTCAGGATGTCTGTACAAGCTGATGCTTTGCACACACTGCAGGATGTCTGTACAAGCTGATGTTTTGCACACACTGCAGGATGTCTGTACAAGCTGATGCTTTGCACACACTTCAGGATGTCTGACAAGCTGATGTGTTGCACACACTGCAGGATGTCTGTACAAGCTGATGCTTTGCACACACCTCAGGATGTCTGTACTACAAGCTGATGCTTTGCACACACTTCAGGATGTCTGACACGCTGATGCTTTGCACACACTTCAGGATGTCTGACAAGCTGATGTGTTGCACACACTGCAGGATGTCTGTACAAGCTGTTGCTTTGCACACACTTCAGGATGTCTGTACAAGCTGATGCTTTGCACACGCTTCAAAATGTCTGGACTACAAGCTGATGTTTTGCACACACTTCAGGATGTCTGTACAAGCTGATGCTTTGCACACGCTTCAAAATGTCTGGACTACAAGCTGATGTTTTGCACATGCTTCAAAATGTCTGGACTACAAGCTGATGCTTTGCACACACTGCAGGATGTCTGTACAAGCTGATGTGTTGCACACACTGCAGGATGTCTGTACAAGCTGATGTTTTGCACACACTTCAGGATGTCTGTACAAGCTGATGCTTTGCACACACTTCAGGATGTCTGACATGCTGATGCTTTGCACACACTTCAGGATGTCTGTACAAGCTGATGCTTTGCACACACTGCAGGATGTCTGTACAAGCTGATGTTTTGCACACACTTCAGGATGTCTGTACAAGCTGATGCTTTGCACACACTTCAGGATGTCTGACAAGCTGATGTGTTGCACACACTGCAGGATGTCTGTACAAGCTGATGCTTTGCACACACCTCAGGATGTCTGTACTACAAGCTGATGCTTTGCACACACTTCAGGATGTCTGACACGCTGATGCTTTGCACACACTTCAGGATGTCTGACAAGCTGATGTGTTGCACACACTGCAGGATGTCTGTACAAGCTGTTGCTTTGCACACACTTCAGGATGTCTGTACAAGCTGATGCTTTGCACACGCTTCAAAATGTCTGGACTACAAGCTGATGTTTTGCACACACTTCAGGATGTCTGTACAAGCTGATGCTTTGCACACGCTTCAAAATGTCTGGACTACAAGCTGATGTTTTGCACACGCTTCAAAATGTCTGGACTACAAGCTGATGTTTTGCACACACTTTAAGACGTCTTTTTTCTCTGGCTGCAAAGACGACAGTATTGGAATTGAAAAAGGTTTTGGTCACTTCCGTGTTTTTGCCACTTATTGGAATGGAGGCGTCATTGTGGTCTAAGGTATTTTAAATATTGATGTGAGATTTCAAAAGTCAGTTGGTCGGTCATTGTCACTGCTGGTCAGAGCATTGGGAAAAGCCTACCCCCCCCCCCCCCCCTTTCAGCTCCCCCCCAAAAAAAAACAACAACAATAAGCTGGAGTTAGGGTTGGGTAGCCGGCTCGCAGCTGGATTGAAAAATACTCGGGAAACTTCAGAATGACTTCAAAATCATTGTTCATAACTTAGTGAAAATAAAAAAAAATAAAATCTTAAGGTCTTTGTTAAGAGTTCCATTTTTGACTGACTGATTTGTGTGTGTGAGCACAGACTATGCTACAAAAGATCTGCGATGCTTATGACACACCTTTTATCTGAACCTCCCATCTCTCTCACCCCCACTCATTATGTCTGTCTGTCTGTCTGTCTCTCTCTCATTCGCTTTTCTTTATTACATTAAAAGGCACTCGATCTATCCATCAAATACAATACTGACCCATTCAAATTGCCAGAAATAAACATGATAAAGCATTGATGCTGGGGGCAACAGCAAAGTGAGAGGCTGTATAATCAGTGGCTTTATCACATTTCTTGATTAAACCATTGATGCTAGGGGCAACAACAAAGTGAGAGGCTGTATGATCAGTGGCTTTCTTTCCCACTCATAGAATTCCACTTTACAGCCTTAAGTCTTTAGTGATCGATTATAACTCTCTGACAAGGAGGCTTGACTTGCACAATCCTTATGTGCTGCAGCCCTGGGGGCTAGTTGGCCTTTGGAGAACATCTCCAACTCTGTTATGCCCTCTTGGCCGAGAGTGCGAGTGTGCTGTGGGCAAGGCATCTCCACTATATTCAAACTTCTGCCCCATTTCTAAAAGAGCAGCTGCCTTATCTGCTGTTTTGGAGATCATCGTCAAACACGACGGACAAACATCACCACATCATTACATGACTGCGGCACAACGCCGCCACTACACTGTTCCCACCACCACCACCACTACCACCATCACCACCACCACCACCACCACCACTACCACCATCAACACCACCACTACCACCATCACCAAAAACACCACTACCGCCATCACCACCATACACCACCCCTACAATCACCACCATCATCATAATCAGATAATTATGTCAAGTCAGACTATAAGAAGCTAACATTATCCAAGAAGGGTAATTACATAGTATAACTTTTATTGGCATTCAGTAAAGTAAAGTACGTACAAAACGGCGTTAAAGCAGTGGAAATATTGCTAATATGTTCCTTTTAACATTTTAAAACAAGTTCAAATCAATTTCAGACCCACTAAAAGCACCAACAGCAAAAACAACAACAACAACAACGACAACAACAACAACAACAGCAGCAGCAGCAACTGGAGCAAAGTGATGTTGACGGTGATGATGGTGGTAGTAGTGGTGGTGATGGTGGTAGTGGTGGTGGTGGTGGTGGTAGATGCAGCAGTGGCTGTTGCGACAGCAGCCGTAGCACCAACAACAGCGGCGGAGGCATCACAAGGGTGGTGGTGGTGGTGGTGGTGGTAGAAGCAGCGGCGGCGGCAGCAACAACAGAAAAAAAACCCTGCGAGTAAGAAGAAGACGTTTCTACATGATGACTGGTTTTCTTATGGGTTTCTTTTTTACATTTATGGCTGCTCTCTCCGATACTATCTTGGTTAAGATCGCAAAAGCACACACACACACACAAACACAAACAAACACAAACACACACACACACAGCACGCACGCACGCATGCATGCACGAGGGCATACACACACATATTATATATATATATATATATATATATATATATATATATATATATATATATATATATATATATATATATATATATATATAGATAGATAGATAGATAGATAGAGAGAGAGAGATATATATATATATATATATATAATATATATATATATAATAGAGAGAGAGAGAGAGAGAGAGAGAGAGAGAGAGAGAGAGAGAGAGAGGACAGCCAGCCAGCCAGCCAGATAGATAGATAGATAGATAGATAGATAGATAGATAGATAGATAGATAGATAGATAGATAGATAGATAGACATAAAAGCATGTGTATCACTTTGTTTGGAAGGACGTAAAATTGAAGACTACAAAAACAACAACAACAACAACAACAACAACAACTACTACTACTACTACTACTACTACTACTACTACTACTACTACTACTACTACTACTACTACTACTACTACTACTTCTACACATACACACTCACGCTCACAGCACACACACAACACATACACACAAA
>CM060343.1:27791736-27804236 GCA_030674155.1 Stramonita haemastoma
CAGTTGGCATATTTCCTTTTATTTTGGGTGGTGCTACCAGCCAGACAACCAATGATAGTCTGAGGGCAATGGGAAATCCCCAAGAGATGAAAGGTGTGATGACAAGTTTGTCTATAAGAAAACCATCCTTTCCTTTTCCAAATGAGTTCATTTTAAAATAAAATTAATATTCCCATTGGAGTAATAACTTCATGATAAACTTTTTATTGCATTTTTGCAATTTTATTGCATCATTGCATTGCATTTATTGCATGGCAAATAAGAGAGAAGTGGAATTAAGTCACTTCTGATATATTATAAGTGTTTGACACAGTCAAAGGGATGACAATATTCCTTGAGTTATACCCCACAGACTCTAAGTACCTCAGTAGGAAATGAGGCTGTAGATTCAGAAATCAATAACTGAATCTATTTTTCTTGTGAAAAATCTGTGTTCTAAGAGAATGAGCCTGTAAAAGTTGTTATATTTCCATAGGAAATGGAATCTATTTCATGATTCTCAGTTTGAAAGCCTTCAACGGAAAATATAGATTGTAAAAAGTTTGATATGGAAACATATAGGAAGGCCTTAGATTTTATCACAACAGGCCGTTTATTTGCATAAATTGATCTGCATCATGCAGTTTATTCAGTGGCCCATTTTTGAGTGTTGCACACGTTTCTTAATAGAAGGGCAAGTTATACTGTTTCTAAGCTACAATAAAGGGTTTTTTTGATCATATTTTCATAATCATGAGCATGGTAGTAGGGGATACAGAACATGAGACAGAAGTCATGGAATGGGCTGTTGACATAGTCAAATCAAACTGATATTTTGGGGTTTGCAAAAAATGATTAAAAATCATAATTAAACCCATGCAAAAAAAAATCATCCCATAAAGGGTTTGTTATCAACTCTCAGGAGCTGAGTGTCAGACTTACTGAAGAAAGAGAACTTGAATCTTTCAGTGCTTGCAGTCACCTACTAAAGCAAAGAAAAGCTAAAATTTTAACAATGACCTCTTGTTAGGCCCAGGGCTGCTAGTCTGTTGCTAGCTTGATGGTGTTCCCCATGGGAAACTCCTTTGCCACACTCTGAAATGCAGTAGAAACACTGTTCACAAGTAATAAGTGTGCTGGTAATTCGGACACAAGACTCTGAAGTTATCTCAAACTGAGAGATATTTCTGGCCTTACAGGTTTTACTGTCCTCTGCTATTGATAGTCAGTTCTATTAGATCTGACAATAGCACAACTGTTAGTTGTGCCGAAATTCGGACAGATATATGACACTGTTTGTTGTGGATAAAAATGACCTTAAGTGGTATATCACAAACTTACCTCAGCAAAGAGGGAAAATTAAAGTTACACTTAACTAGGCCACATTGGTTACTGACAGCTCTCACATGGATGGGGAGGTCTGTATATAAATCAAAACAAAGCTCAAACTACAACTCAAGACTCTTTAGTTATCTCAAACTGAGAGATGTTTCTGGCTTTACAGGCTTTACTGTCCTCTGCTATTGATAGTCAGTTCTATTAGATCTGACAATAGCATAACTGTTAGTTGTATTAACTAAAGGGGATCTAGCAGATCATAAACCTGTGACATTGACCAAAGAAATCTGAAAATGATGTATCAGCAAAGATATCACAATCAGGTATGCTTGCACTGCTTGGTCAGAAAATTGTAAGTCATAAAATTGTCCATTTCATGGTATGTTGAATGGTAGTTTGTACTAAGCCTTCTTAAAGAGGCTGTAGCATTACTTGCTTTCTTCCCTGAAGGGGACTCTTGCTGCATGCATAAAACAAACTACCTGTTCTAGATATCTTTTTGACCTGACTGACATGCTTATGCAATTGATGCTTGCATTATCAGCTTGAATTATCCCTCTTTCCATTGTTTCCGACCCTCTTTCTTTGCGCTGCTTCCAAGAGTATTGCCAAAGAATGCCAGACAAAACAGAAGAAATAACTGTTGTGCCTCTGCAGACAAACCCAGATGTTTTATCTCTTGGTGTAAAAAAGGGAGATAATCAGACCCCTGCTTTTCTCAAATAGAGATAGCTTCTGTATCAATCCATGATCCCAACCTCAAACACCATGTGAGGAAGGAACTCAAGGTACAAATATCTGACAAAGATGGAATACATGTGGCCGACGCCGACACCATCATGCTTCCCTAGCAGGCATCCACTGTCTAATATACAACATGTACATCAACAAGTGGCAGTGGTACGCTAAGGTTTCACCTTTTTCAGTCAATGGCATCAATTTTCTAGCCTTTCTCAAATCAGAAGAGAAAGCCTCACTACAAATTTTTTGATGGTGTTAATGTTCTTTTGGTGTTACATACCTAGTTAAAATATTCATGGATGGGGCTTTGAAGCTAATCCAGTGCTGACCAGTCAAAGGAAAGGATTAAAACCTGTGATGCCAATGTGGAGTTAGATATATATTAAAATGTTGACACTGAAAGAATTTTTAAAATAAAAGGGAAAAAGCTTACCATGCTTCTTACTCCCCTCACTGGACAATGTTGCCAAAACCTGAATGTACTAGACTTGTCAGGCATGTCAGTGATGGACAACAAAATGCACTTTTTATTTTGCAAATAGCGTATTGAAGCATACTTGACATGGGGATCACCAGGATCCTATAGAACTGACTAAACCAAATGATACGCTAGGTGTTGTAGCAACACTAATATTATACTTGAGAACAGCTTCTCTGAGAAAAGACAATTGTAAAAAAATTTCATTGCCTTACAGGCCCTCAACATAGTGTTAACAGAGACACTATTATTATAGCTCACTGGAAGCCATACACTCTAGCTGATGCAGACTACATACTGATGTTTATACAGCACCAGCCTACTAAGGTGGTTAGTGCTCCTGCCCCAGGCTGCAGGTGCCTATCAGTGTTGTTATGACAGCTGCTGGCTGGACTAGGGAGTCTATTTACACCTGCTTTTATAGCAAAATGATTAACTGTGGCAAACCACACTTTGGACAGGTCTTTATGTAATACTAATTTGTCAAAGATGAAGTTGATCTGTTCTTTTTGCAACTCATAACTACTGTTGCTCTAAATATCTCAAGAGCACTCTTAGTGCAGGTTTCAGCGGGAGATGAGTTAGAATTGTATAAGACAAGGAGAGACTTACCTGGTAAGTTGAGTCTTGTCGAGAATTCTGACGAATTTCTCCCGATGAAACCGGAACAGAGTGCGCTTGCCCTCCCTTTAATTCTGTTACCCACCCATATAGACCAGTAGCTCTATAACCTGTGTGTTGTATCTTCACTGACTCAGTGTTTATTCGTTGCACTCTCAATGACTGACGGCTGGCAAGTGGTGTTTATCTCAAGCACACTCTGTTCCGGTTTCATCGGGAGAAATTCGTCAGAATTCTCGACAAGACTCAACTTACCAGGTAAGTCTCTCCTTGTCTTATACAATTATCTCATATACAGAAAACTTCAGGGGGGTTACAAGCCATACATAAAACAGTTAACATGTACACACACACACACACACACACACACACACACACACACACACACACACACACACACACACACACACACACACAAGGACGGGATAGCCTAGTGGTCAGAACATTGCGCTGGCAATTTGACGACCGGGGTTCGATTCCCCAAAACAGGTTCTGAACATCAACTCGCACCCTTCAAAATATAAAGAGCATCGACAAAATTAATCTGCTATACCAAAGCCATTCATAAACTCACCCAAGTAAAATCACAATACTGGTGTGTAGGCACCAGTTTACCCACGGCTCACACACACACAAACATATGCTCACACATTAAATTGAGTTCATCATTAATTTTTTGTAAGAGTAGGCCACGGTGTGCCTGTGGGAACGGATGACAACATTTACAAAACTGCTGCTTATTTCATAATCCACGATATACAAGAATATAAAAAAATAATAAATAAATAAAATTAATGGCTCCCACACACGAACATTGGAAACAGTCACACACAAGCGCATGTATATATATATATATATATATATATATATATATATATATATATATATATATATATATATATATATATATATATATATATATATATAAACCAAATTGTTATAACATGTATAATACGAGAAACATCACTTAAATTGATACTCTATTCTATGGTTAAGATATTGAATAGTCTTGAAAAATATCGTCACTTAACCAAACATATGCGCATACACTGTCACTATCACCCTACTCTATAGGCTACACATCCACCTCCCTTCTTATGCTCACATATACCCCCCCCCCCCCCCTTCCTAATAAAAAAGAAAACAAGAAATTTTCTCTCAACAATTTTTATGGCCCCCTCCGGAAAAAAGCAAAATTAATCAAAAGAATTTATCTCACACACAAATTTTCCATCCTCTCCCATCCACATATACTTAGATACATGAAATAAAACAGAAAAAAATCTTTCATATAACCAATTTCAAAGATACAGGTGTAGGTGTAAAATATGGGATGATCTACCATCCAGTGGAAGATCAGTGCAATATCTGCCACCAACACAATCTGATGATATCACATGTACTGACTTGTGTCATCCACATTTCATCACATCATTAAAGCAATGATGCATTGTTCTACACACACAAAATCATAATTGGATATCCAGAACAAATTCAAATAAACATAATCATTACAAATAAAAAATAAATCAGGTCCAAAATGACACCATACCACACACACAGAGACACAGACACAAAATTACACACACAATAATCACACTCCACACACACACACACACACACACACACACACACACACACACACACACACACACACACACACACACACGACACACACACACACACACACACACACACACACACACACACACACACACACACACACACACACACACACACATGCCCGTACACACAGGTTCCTTTCTTGCAAATCACCCCCTTGCATATCCACTGGAATACCCTGCCTCATTCCCACCAAAAAAAAGAAAAAAACAAACTTACTTTCTCTCAAACACTCAACTCCCCATTACTCACACACACACACACACACACACACACACACACACACACACACACACACACACACACACACACACACACACACACACACACACACACACACAAGGACGGGATAGCCTAGTGGTCAGAACATTGGCTGGCAATTTGACGACCCGGGGTTCAATTCCCATTGGAGGGGATTTTCCCCTGGAGTTAACATCAGTGCTGACTCCACTCTCCCCAAAAGTCCGAGGCCCTATGTGAAAACGCACACAAACATCTTGCACACATGTTAAATCCTGTTCCGCTTTTTGTAAGAGTAGGCTATTGTGTGCGGTAGGGAACAGATGACAATATTCACACACAACTGCATACACACGGGGACTGGAAGAAAGAAAATTACATGAGTGCTTATTCCATTATTCTCGATATAAAAGAATGAAAAAGTTAATAGGTATAGATAAAGAACTTTTTTTCTATAACTAAAGAAATAAAGATCGCCTTTTCCAATACAAATCCTCCAGGCACATCATCATCATCATCATCATTATCATCGCTGTCAACGCCATGAACGTCATTGGAGACGTTGTCATTGCCGTCATTGTCATGAACATCATCTTTAATTTTGAGCAATCACACAACCATTATCATCATACCAATTTTGTTGTTGTTGCTAACAGGCAGCAGCTGAACTGGATATGCAGTGTAAGGGAAACAACCGTACATTGGGTAGCCTATGCGCTAGTTCTCTCTCTTAGACCACTGGTGGCAATTCTTTTTTGTTGTTGTTTGTTGTTGTTTTCAATATTTTGTTGTGGTAATATGTGTGTGTGTTTTTTATTGTTGTTGTTTTTTTAATGATGTTTCTTTCCTTTGTATGTCTCTTTGTGGTTATTACGTGAGGGTTGTCTGTGTGTTTCTTTACAACAAATTTTAGGTGTATTTCTTACATCGAAGTTGATGTGGAATACCCATCTCAGTACATTCTAACTAAAGCAAGAAAAAGCTTCATTCTCCTGAAATTTATTTGTAAGCAATAGGCTAATAAAGGCAAGATCTGTAAATCCTTTAACATTTATGGACGTCAGTAATCAGATCAAATCATTATATAGACAAGAAGTCTTCTTTAATGCTCCAGAATATTTACTGAGGAAGCTTCAGAGTATAGATTGTAAAGCATAGGCTACAGGCTTACTCTTGGTGTACCTTTTCTTGCATCAGTAATTGACACATACGAAGTCGAAATAGTGCCGTTAGATGAATAATCCTACCGAAAACTTGCATGCCACAAATATGCACTGAGAAGTTCAACACCCAAAAACTTTGCGTTGGAAGACGTGAAAATAAAATCTGATAACAAATTTTTTTACCAGAAGGACGCAGCAAATCGGGTGCACTTGTGGCGAAGCGTTCTCTCTCCCTGGGGAGAGCAGCCCGAATTTCACGCAAAGAAATCTGCTGTGACATTAAGTGGTATAAAAATAAAATCAGAGTTAGGTTACCAAAATTTGATGGAAAATGAGTCTTTAGGAAATAATCTGGTCAATAGTCTTTCAGGGCTTTTACTTATTTCATTTTATACCACCTTATGTGACAGCAGATGCAATTCGGGCTGCTCTTCCCGGAGAGTGCGTTGCCACAAGTGCAGCACCGCCCATATTTTTTTTTTTCGTTTTCCTGTCTGCAACTGTATTCGTTCCCATATCAAAGTGGCTTAATTTCTACATATTTTTGCCAGGGATAGCCCCCTTGTTGCCGTGGGTTCTCTTACGTGCACTAAATTATAATGTGTAATACACAGGACCTCGCATCCGAAAGACTAGCACCCAGACCACCACTCATGGTCTAATAGAAGGGGGAAATGTTTTGGGAGGAACCAGATTTTTCGCTTTCTAGGCAGGCACGTTACATCTCGACCACCGATTCATAGGGAATAGTCAAGATTGGCTGCTTAAAGCTTGCTCTGTGGTCAGTATAAAATGACAGAGGCCCAGTTGGTAATCTCTCCTGATCATCGAAATTATGAAAGAAAAAATAATTATGTATACTGGATTTTTCTATGAAAGGGAGTCAGGCAAAAGTCCCCTCCCCTTCTTCCTTCCCTCCCCCCTCTACTCCCCCCTCCCCCCTCCTCTCCACTTTCCTGTGTGCAACTAGCAGACCAGTAATGAAAGTATTACCAACAAACAGAAAAAAACATATAAAGGCTGACAGAAAAGAAAGATAAGGGATGCATTTCTCAAAAAAAAAAGAATCAAATGCCTGCACATTTATTGTACTTGCAATTTTGCAAGTATCCTGTTGGAAAAATTCCAGTTTGTGAAAACTCTGGCTTTTTGGCCGAGTGTAGAACTAGCTGCCGACTGCCAATTGACCGCAGAGTTATCCCACCCTTGGTCGTGACATGCGCAGAAGACGTTCCGGTTATGAAGTGAGCACGAATTCATGCTTTTAAATGAGAGTGCGTTGATTTGTATCGCCATTTTGTCTTCTGTGCTCTCTTCCAACAAGTTCGAGATCAACTGGAGGTGATAATCTACACGCAGATGGATTCATTGCATACAAAGGTTTGTGATAATTTCTGTTCAATGTATGCCTGCATGCTAACGATTCCCAGTGGTTAATGTCTTTCTTTGGAGGCAAGTTTTAAGTTTCAAAATGTAGGTGGGTGGTTTTGAGGTGACAGTACTTAAGATGCACACACAATTACGCCTCTCGTGCCCCCCCCCCCCCCCCCCAACACACACACACAAACAAGGGGATAGCCTAGAGTTCAGAACATTGCCTTGCAATTTGACGACCAGGATTGGATACCAGGTCGAGGGGATTTTTCTCCTGGAGTGAACATCAGCCCCTGCTCGAGTCCCCCCCCCCCCAAAAAAAAAAAAAGTCCTTCCGAAGAGAATGTAAAGGGATGCCCCTTAGGCGAATGCACGCAGACCATCTTGCGTACACGTTAATTCATGCTCCGCTTTTCGTAAGAGTAGGCCATAGTGTGCCGGTGTGAATAGATTAGATTTACAAAACTGCATGCACACGGGAACTGAATGTAAAAAAAAGCACAAGTGTTTATTCAATTATCCTCGGTATAAAAAGAATACATAAATAAATAGATAAATAAATAAATAAATAAATAAATAAATAAATAAACACAGGTACTGAATATATTTTATAATAATTTAACCAAAGCCTTTGTGGTTGAGAGAGAGGGTGAGGGAGAGAGAGGGGGGAGCCGGTGGCGAGGCCCAAATGCCTGATAAGATTTCCTTACATACCACTGGTCACGAGGCCTGTTGAAGTAACGTACAAGCCGACCATGAAAGTCTGAACACTTGGCAGGACCTTTGACCAATCTGCTTTTGTTTTTGTTCCTCAGCGCCCAGGTTAATCAATGGTGATATTCTGTGCGCTAAAAGCAAAACGGGTGTAAATCATGTGTGCTAGTTTTTTTCTCATTCAAACGACTTTTTTTGGGGGAGTGGAGTGAAATTGGAGTCGGCACTGATGTTGATGGGGGCGGGATAGCTCAGTGGTCAGAGCTTTCCCCAAGGCAACTTAAGCAGCTTGAGCGTGGCTACCAGTTGGATGGGTGACCATTTGCGCGCCTTGGCTTCAGTACAGCTCTCCCCAGTTTACCCAGCTGTAAATGTGTACCTGCCCTCTTTAGAGTCAGGGAAGGTAAAACGGCGAGGGAGAGGAGATGGGCGCCGCCCTCAATATGCTGGCCCCTAGAAGAAGCTGACGTCTCTGATGCCATGCTCCCCTACGACCGCCTAGTATATGGGACAGCTTTATCTTTACCTTTACTGATTTTAACTCCAGAGGAAAAATCCCCTTGAAGGAGCATATCTGGATGGTAGCTTAAACGTGGGGTTGATCCCGGGTTGTCAGATTGCGAAGGCAACGCTCTAACTAGGCTACCAGGTTATCCCGTCCCTAGACAAAATTATGACAGACACCTACAACTATAGTGAGGGCACAACAGCCGATGGTAAGATTTTACATATGCGAACGTTTTTTGCCTCACCATGAAGGTAGCTGCATTCCGACTTCAGGAATGTACGTGAGGTATGTTCGTGTTTCCATAACCTACCAAAGGATCGATTTTTTTCAATTTTTGTTTCGGTACTCAACTAGAGATCTGAGGATCACCAATGGAGAAATTTTTGCATATGCGAGCGTTTGTTTTCCTCCATGATTTAGGTAGCCACATTCCGACTTCGGGAATTGCTGTCATTAATTATGGGTTCTTTAACGTGGATATTTGTGACGCTCCACCACGAAATGAGTCGCTTAGCACATTACCCAATTTTGCGCTAGGAGCCTTTAAAGGCAGGTGGAGGTCAAGTTGTCAATTTTGTGATTTTGATTGATTATTAAACTAGATCTGTTTATTTATCTTATAGTGAAATATCAAGGTATCATTTTTATTCCTTTTGCTTTTAAATGTGTTTTGAAAATACCAAAGCCCTCATTCTGACAACCTGTTACTAAAATAAACTTGCCCGTTTCTCATTTTGTCACATCCTGCAGTCTATCATTTCAAATTGTAATAATGTTGCACAGACTTGTCCGATTTTCAATCTGTTTTTTGTATTTGATAGCCACTTTATTGCACATTAATAACATGTCAATAACTAAAAATTGACCTCATGTGCACTCCGTCTCATTATGTGGTGGAGCGTCACATTTGATCTTCTGCATGTGTCTCTAAACACTGAGAAAATTAAGGCAGGTCTGCACTTAATTGGTAAGACGCTACAGTTTCTAACCCATGACCGTATAGACACACGAGATTGAAGTGAAACGATGTTAACCACTCAGTAACATTCTTAAGATTTAAGAACTGGTGAAAGGCTTGAGTAAGAATCCAGTCGGTCATTTTTTTTTATTTTTTTATTTTTTATGTTTCTGTTAAAGTTTATTTCCAATTTGTTGAATTGTTGACTTGTTAGAGCCCTTACTTTTTTTCATCATAAATATGTATTATTTCTGAGTTGTAGTGTATGTAACAATTGCGCGCGCCACACACACGCACACACTCGCACGCACGCACGCACGCACGCACTCACTCACTCACTCATTTTTGTGCGCTCACACACAACATCCTCATACACAAATATGTACACAGATATACACGCATGCTCACACACTCATACACACAAACACACACACACACACTAACACACTCACACTAACACACACACAAACACACACACACACACACACACGTGCGCGCACGCACGCATGCACGCACACACTCACACACAAACACTTTATTTTTTCTAATAGCACTCATTGTGAAAAGACGTTAAATTAAAGAACGCGCGCGCGCGCGCGCGCACACACACACACACACACACACACACACACACACACACACACACACACACACACACACACATCTCTGAGCGCTTCCTTGCTTCGTCGTTCCAGAGTCATAAACTGGATGTGTGCCGGCCTCCCTAGAGTGTAAGGAGGATTAAAGGCCCGAAACACTTGTTTGAAGGGGGCTTCTCCTCTGAGGACTCTCTACTGCCATGCTCTACGCGAGTTTCTTACCACTATATATATATATATATATATATATATATATATATATATATATATATATATATATATATATATATATGTATAATTATATATACATACATACATGCATACATACATACATACATACATACATACATACATACATACATACATACATACATACATACATACATACATACATACATACATACATACATACATGCATACATACATACATACATACATACATACATACATATACGTGCACATATTATCCAACAAAAATATTACAGGAGAGGTCTTACAGGAGAATAATGTAATATGGCTTCAGCAGCTGATATGATGAATTGCTGACAGTCATGATAAACTTCGTAAAGAGTGGTCTGGTATATTTTCTATGAATATCTAATCCTCACCCTGTATACATGTCGAAACGAATTGTGCGTTCGAACAAACAATTGTCGATTAAAAAGGATTTCGAACAGCAGCCTAGTATATTTGTTTGGAGTATTTAGTTTTCCATGCAATAAATCTCATATCATACTCAAGAATTTCTCATTTCCGCACGTAAGAGCTTTTTTGAAAATTAAAAAAAATTATTTGAACGCATACATTTCATTGTAAGAATGAATTTCATAAGACGACAATGCAAGATGGAAAGAAACACTTCAGTACTGAATTCAGAGCCACCTTGTTTTGCTAAAAAGTCAGCCAGCTCTTTCCAATAAATTCCACAAGTAGAAGGGATCTAGTAAAAGATCATTCCGATGCAATTCGATGTATCAAGAATTTAATCTCAGAAGCAATCTCCTTCCTTATCTTCCCCTGTCCTATCTTTGATACCATCAATACTGCTTTTTGAGTCAACACAAAACAGAACTTGGCAAACATCAACAGCAGTATCAGACAACAAAAATATCAGTGTATGATTCAAGACTCAATTCTCAAAAATACTTTAATCTTAACGAAAGAAATTCAGTGTATTAGAGAATTTGTCTGGAGAATTTCAGAGAATAGAGAGACTAGAGAATGTCAGTGTATTGAGAACAATGTACTTGCTTATCAAATAATGTTATTCCTGTCTTGTGGCGATGCGCTTTCCACAGAGAGATCTGCCTCAGTTTTACGCAGACAAATCTGCCGTGACTTAAAGTGGTGTACAATGTAAATGTTAAAGTCCCAATAGTGCATGTCTATACCTCCACATCAGACGATGACGATGACTCGATCAAAGAATGTTGGACATCATCTCAAAGAGTCATCACCAAAGTTTGAAGCAAAGCTGTCGTCTTTCTTGAAGGCAACTTAACTGGAATGCCCATGTGCACGGGAATGCTCAGTTTGCACAGGAATGCTCAGTTTGTACAGGAATGCTCAGTTTGCACAGGAATGCTCAGTCTGCACAGGAATGCTCAGTCTGCACAGGAATGCTCAGTGTGCACAGGAATGCTCAGTCTGCACAGGAATGCTCAGTCTGCACAGGAATGCTCAGTTTGCACAGGGGCCCAAGGCGACAAGAATATCATATACTGCGCGTGGGCTTGTTTGATGGTGTGTGTATGTGTGTGTGTGTGTGTGTGTGTGGTGTGGGTGTGTGTGTGTGTGTGTGTATGTGTGTGTGTGTATGTGTAGATGATGTATGTATTTTGTATGTTGTTGTATGTATGTAAGATGTAGAGTATGTATGTATGTATGTATGTATGTATGTATGTATGTATGTATGTATGTATGTAGTATGTATGTATGTATGCGTGTATGTATGTATGTATGTATGTATGTGTATGTATGTATGTATGTATGTATGTATGTATATGTATGTATGTATGTATGTATGTATGTATGTGTGTGTGTGTGTGTGTGTGTTTTTATTTGTTTTTTATATAGAGGATAATAAAATAAGCGCTGTTGTGCTTTTTTACATCCAGTTTCTGTGTGTATGCAGTTTTGTAAATCTTGTCATGTGTTCCCACCA
>CM060343.1:27811736-27834236 GCA_030674155.1 Stramonita haemastoma
ATTGAACATTCTTTCTTTCTTTCTCTATGTTGTGATTAACAGCCTTGTTAGATAATTATGTCATCATTATCATGAGTGTTATCAGGTATGTCATCATCCTTCTCTACGAAAGCCATATCATCAAGAACGCCGTTGTCCGTGTTCTCAAGACCTTTACCGTTCGTTTGACCAGTAACATCTTCAGAGTCACTGCAAAGATGTTCTACAGCTTTTAGTGAGCCAAGATTTGTAAACCATCATTTGTCAGTCACTGCTGTCATAATTACATGTCAAAGTTTGTCTTTTATTCTGTACATGTCTGCATGTGTCTATCGCAGATTTTTTGTCTTTAACCAGAGAAAACTGAGTTTTGGCTAGAAGAGTCTGTATTTTTGATTTTTCCTTCACAAAAAAAAATTCTCTCTAGCTCAACTTGTTTTCTGTGAGTCACTGCCTCACTGTGTGGACATGAACCTGGTATAATTGTACAGCCCTGCCACTTTTCCTGTGTTGATGAGTAGTCACCCTGTCAGGGAATGGTAGTGTGTGCCTGCGTGAATGTAGATAAAGACGTGCTCATGTTCACCCGCACACCACCAAACCTGACACCACACCAGACCTCAGGAGTGAAAAAAGAAAATTTATCATTCTGTTATTTCTACCTCCAATTCTCCAAAAGTCAGAAATTTTATTCAATATTACCATAATGATACTTGTCAAAGTTTCACATAATTGATTACATTACCAACAACAAAGCTACGATGCATTCGATTATTCTCGCATATGGCCATCACACTAGCAAAACCTTTGTGGAGTTTCTCTTTAGAGTCAATCCTGACACTCCATTTTAATATCCCCGTGAGCTGACAGCGTGTGGTTTTGTATACAGGCCAGAGGGGACTTGAAGAGCTCTGCTACAGAAGCAGGGATGATCTACAGCAGCAAGCTAAAGCTGCACACTTCAAAAGTCCAACGTTCACAGCCAAGACTACGTTGTTCAGGCCTGGAAATCTCCACTCTGATTACACAGATTTTCTTTAAGTATACTTCCCACGTCACATTGTCATGTAAAAGACCTCATCACTCTTTTCCCAAACATCTTTTTTACTCTGAAACTTGCTATTCATAACATGTTTTCATCACATTACTATACCATTCCTTCTCTGGGAATATTTTTTCCTGATATTTTAATCACAATACCTTTGCTTTGGTTGAGTGCATTTCTTTTCCATAGTGTTTACATTTTATCTACGTAAGATCATCTTCCCAATTGTATATCTCCTTTCTCAGTTTTTACAATGGGATCTTTTTCTCTCACTCCATCATAGAGGGAGATAGATAGATAGATAGATCGAAGATAGATAGATAGACAGACAGACAGACAGACAGACAGACAGACAGACAGACAGACAGACAGACAGACAGACAGATAGATAGATAGATAGATAGATAGATAGATAGATAGATAGATAGATAGATAGACAGACAGATAGACAGACAGATAGACAGACAGACAGATAGACAGACAGACAGACAGACAGACAGACAGACAGACAGACAGACAGACAGACAGACAGACAGACGGAGACGGAGAGACAGAGAGAGAGGTCTATAGTTGATTTTTGTTTCTTTCTTTCTTTGCTTGCTTTATCAGTGTATTGCTTGCTTGCATTGTTCCGTCAGTTTTCTTGAAATTCCTGCTACCAAAGTGAGGATCACAGCCCTTTACTGGCACAGATATCCAATGGAGAACTTCTCAAGTGATCACACTGGACAGAACGACAAGGTGACAAATGGAGCAAGCCTGTTATCCTACAAAGACTACCCTGAATACCAAGCAGCTTACACCATCAGGAAAATAGTGCCTCCATTTCTTCTCCTGCTGGGAGGCTTTGGAAACATCGCCACCATCTTTGTCATGCGTCGTATCAAGGACCATAACTCCTCTCAACATGTGATTCTTATGGCCCTTGCCGTGAGTGACCTCAGCTTTCTGTTGACTGCCATCCCAGATACCTGGATACTTTTTACTTTTGATATAAGCATTGACGGTCTGCATGAAGTGTTATGCAAGTTTCTGTATTTCATGGTATACGCTAGCCCTGCAACATCTGCTTGGCTTGTGTCCTGTGTGACTGTGCAGAGGACATTGGCAGTTCTGATGCCCCTTAGGATGCAAGTGATGTGCACAGTTAGAAGAACCTGTTTTGTAATTGCAGCTATTGTTGTCTCTACCTCCATTCTTTATCTTCATCTTCTGTATGGAATGAACCTTAACCAGGAAAATGAATGCAGTGTCATGGAAGGCATGTATGCCGATTTCTTTGTCTTCGTCTTTAATTGGATAGATATGTGTGTTGCTTCCTTATTTCCCAGTGTGTGTCTGATTGTCTGCAATGTCATTCTATCTGTCAGTCTCTTCAAAGCAGTGTCACTTTCTTCAATACTTGCACATGACACATCGGATAAAACCACTGCGCGTGCCACTGACAGTCGGAAACATATGTCATACAGGACGACAGTGATGGTTCTGGCAATATCCTGTGCTTTCCTGCTTTTAACCCTGCCAGTGTTTGTTTATGTGCTATGGTTTGACTACAGTGCTGGTTATTTAAGTGAAAACCCACAGGTAAGGGCATTGGCTTATTTGTTGAGTGCAATAACACACCAGTTGTGGTATGCCAATGCTGCTGTCAATTTCTTTCTCTACTGTTTGACCGGGGCCAAATTCAGGAAGGAGTTTATGAGCTGGATCTGCTGTGGAGCGGTCAGTTCCTCCGCTTCCTCTGGTCATTAAACAGCTGTAGAGACGCTGAAATATGGACAGAGATACAAACATGCTTTATGAATATTGTAATGAAGTGATTCAACTGTACCAACATGCTTGATGAATAAAGTGTTGAAGTGATTCCACTATACCAACATTGCTTGATGAATAAAGTGATAAAGTTATTCAACTATACCAACGTTGCTTATTAATAAAGTAATGAAGTGATTCATCTATCAACACTGCTTGATGAATAATGTGATGAAGGGAATTAACTATACCAACATTGTTGATTAAAGTGTTGAAGTAATTTAACTATCACACTTAGCAAGTGTCTGTGTCTGTGTCTGTGTCACACACCGCCCCCCCCCCCCCCCCCCCCCCCCCCCCCCCCCCACACACACACACAAATTGTGATCCCATCATTGAAAGTAGAAAGATCATTTCATATTGGGAAAAATCAATCTATATTTACAGCTGAATTATCTGCAATCTTGATTGTTTTGTATTATCTTCTAGATTTTCGTTAAGACATATTTCAGACACATTTCTGTTTTGATTCCTCGTCGGGTTTACTTGCTCTAAAAAAATCCAGTACAAAAGTGAGACAAGATCTCATAACTGAGATTGGACATCTGATTCGTTTTCTGATGATATATATATATATATAATATATATATATATATATATATATATATATATATATATATATATATATATATATATAATATATATATTGACACATATATATCATTGTATAGGGGGCGGGATAGCTAAGTGGTCAGAGCTCTCGCTTTCCCCAAGTCAAGTTAAGGAACGTCGAGCGAGGTTACCAGTTGGATGGGTGACCGTTTGCATGCCTTGGCTTCAGTACAGTCCACCCAGTTCACCCAGCTGTAAATGGGTACCTGCCTTCTTTAGGGTCAGGGAAGGTAAAGCAGCGAGGGAGAGGAGATGGGCGCCGCCCTCAATATGCTGGCCCCTAGAGAATGCTGAGGTCTCTGATGCATCACTCCTTTTCGACCGCCTAGGTTATGGGACTCCTTTACATTTGCCTATAATTTATCATTGTAGATTTCCACGTAGCTGCATATAGCAGAGTGTCTGTAGTGATCTTTATCCCCTCACCATTAACACTCCTCATATCTCACAAGCAGACAGCACATACTTGAACACAACTTTTCTGCCTTAAAACAAAACGTGTGTTCTCGATTGTGTGTCTGCCATTCTTACTGGCTACAAACATGTCTTCTGTAGTGAGTGTGCCTGCCATCTTTACTGGCTACAAACATGTCTTCTGTAGTGAGTGTGCCTGCCTTTCTTGCTGACTACAAAAATGTCTTCTTTAGAGTGTGTATCTGCAATACTTGCTGGATACAAAAATTCTTCTTTAGTGTGTGTGCCTGCCATTCTTACTGACTACAAACATTTTTAGTGAGTGTGTAATTGCCTTACTTGCTTGCTACAAACATGTCTACTTTAGTGAGTGTGTAATTCTTTTTTACTGGCTACAAACATGTCTTCTTAAGTAAGTGTGCCTGCTATTCTTACTGGCTATAAACATGTCTTCTTTAGAGAATGTGCCTGCCCGTCTAACTGGCTACAATCATGTCTTCTTTAGTCTATATACTTGCCTTTTTTAATGGCTTCAAACATTCTGTAGTGTGTGTGTCTGCAAAACTTTGATAGATAGATAGATCAGAAGACAGACAGACAGACAGATCAGACAGATAGACAGCAGACAGACAGACAGACAGATAGACAGGGTGTCCTAACAGGTGATGACCAGCTTCTGTAACCTCCAAACTGGCAGCAGCTCTAAACGCCACCAACATGAGCGAGCAGCATGGAGTGCAGGACCACTCTGGCTAGTGGCTCTAGAGCAGCCTGACTGACATCCACACCTTTCCTGTGCACTAGGACTTTGAGCACTCGGCACAACAAGTCTGGGTGTGATGGGGGCAGGGAGATGGAGATAAGGGGTGTGGGAAAAGCTGCACATGAAAAACGCAGACAAAGAGAATGCAAAAAACCCAAACAAAAAACAAAAAAGCAGCCAAACAAACGACTTGACAAACGTGTTTCGTTCATTGCACCCCTCTGCCATCTTTGCTATGCACAAACCTGTGTTCTTTATTGTGTATATCTGTCAGTATTGCTGGCCAAATAAAGATGAAAACAGACCTCATCTTCTGACGATCACTGGAGCATATGCCTTCGATATTGTCACTGAAGGGTCAACGTTCAATACGGAAAACCTTTTACTGCTTATACATAAAAATGCAAATTATATATCCATATATATTATAAAATAGACAGCAGAGGTGAAAGGCCTATTGACATTTTGTGAATCACAACACAGCATGAAAATCACCAGCATAGGAAAGTAATGATGTTGTCTAAGAAAGAGTGCAAAAGGTCCATCTATTCCTTCTCTTGTATCCCTGGTGGTCAGGTCCAGCTTTCTCTAACACATTTTTTTTTCTGCCTCGTCTTCTGTATGTCCCCGTCCTGTTGTTCTCACGCCGCTCATCTCAATCTCCCTGCCAAAGCCATAACCTAATTTGTTGTGTCTCATCCTCGGGGTCGGGAGTCCATAGGGAACCAATCAATATTAGGCACTGTGGGGTCACCAGCTAGAGGGGCCTTGCACTGTTGCTGGGTCACTTTGGTGGTGTTCAGTGGTGCCTGTTCTCAGCTAACAAACGCAGGATACCGCCTACTAAGCCCCCTACTAATGACAGTATTGGCGCAGTCGCGGAGCCAGACTGAGTGAGCCACCCACCTGATGTGGCGACAACCATAACGTCCCCCCAACGACCGTCCCTTCCACGAACCCCCAACCCCAAAGGTTTTGACACAAATTCACCAGAGGCCCAGAAGTGTATGGGCAAACCGAAACCGACGTCACCATGAGACCAGAGCAACGGGGTCCACTGAATCAGAGGCTTTTTTTTTATTGCAAGACAGTCAATGGTAATGGGGGATGATGTAATGCTGCTGTGGGAGGTGAATCCGCTTTGAGACTACTTGACAGGGCTGTACTCTACGCTTGTCGTCATAATATATCCCGGCGTCAACCGGGCCCAAGAGATACAGACACCTGCAGTGTTGATCAGGTAATTTGAGCAACACTCTCAAATTCACATCCATAAAGTGGATGAAGCTGGACTGTGTGGTCCCAGTTTCCCCACTGAGCCCACAGCACACTCACTTTGGGTAGGAGCGGGCTTGAGTCCGAAAAATCCCTATGACTCTTATGGGATTCGAACCTGCGACCTACTAGTCCAAAATCCAAAGCGCTAACCACTGCACCATGGCGGCTGGCAACTATCATAATTTTTAACTTTTCCCCCATCCACTAGACCATGAGTGGTGGTCCGCGTGCTAGCTTTTCAGATGAGGCAATAAACAGAGGCTCCATAATTATCCCACAGACATTCAGCGCATGCATAAGAACCCACAGCCACAAGACAGCTACCGCTGGCAAAATTATGTAGAAAACAGCCACCCTGACAGGGAAATAAATACACATGCAGACTGAAAAATTAAAAAAAACAAAAAAGCAACAACGGGTGCAGCTGTTCTTGTGGCGATCCACTCTTCCCTAGAAACAGCCTGATGTTCAAGCAGAGAAATGGGCTGTGACTCAAAGTGGTATACAGCAAGGCAGCACTGCTGCCGTCGTCATGAGTAGTGTTGCTGACGTCATCATCGTTCTCCGCCTCGTCATCGTCACCACCCTCATCATCAAAATCATTACCAATGCTGCCACCCCACAACTACCACCACAACCAATGCTGTCTATCATGATCATCGCTATCATCATTTTTATCATTATCGTTGTCATTGTTCTTTCCATTATCATCACCTCTACCACCACAATCGCCACTATTATCGTCTCTGGGCCAAGTGGGCATAAGGATGGTCAGCGGTGATTATGTTCTCCAAAGGCCAACTAGCCCTAGTGCTACAGCAATTTTTATTTCAATTATTTATTTATTTCATTGTCTTATTTCGAGGATAATGGCATAAGCACTCGTGGTTTTTTTTTTCATATCCAGCCCAGTGTGTATGCCGTTTTGTAAATTGTGTCATCCGTTCGCAGTTAAGGACAGTTCAAGTCAAAACATACGTGTGTATATAGATAGATAGATAGATCGATAGATAGATAGATAGATAGATAGATAGATAGATAGATAGATAGAAGATGAGAAGATAGATAGATAGATAGATAGATAGATAGATAGATAGATAGATAGATAGATAGAAGAGAGAGAGAGAGAGAGAGATAGAGAGATAGATAGATAGATAGAGAGATAGATAGATAGATAGATAGATAGAAGATAGAGATAGATAGATAGATAGATAGATAGATAGAAGATAGATAGATAGATAGATAGATAGACAAAGAGAGAACAAAAGCATTACACAAATAGTATCTGTAGATAAGGGATCAAAGCCTCATTACAATGCCATGATATAAAACATTGAAATTTTGACATAGAAGCGTTTGTAAAATGAAAGAACTAAAATGATACAATGATGTTCAAGCGAATAGATATGTAATTATATACACATAGACATGCATACACATGTTATCCAACAAAAAATACAGGATAGGTCATACAGGAGAATAATATCATATGGCTTCAGCAGCTGATATGATGAATTGCTGTCAGTCATGAGAAACTTCGTGAAGAGTGGTCTGGTATATTTCTTATGAATATCTAATCCTCACCCTGTATACATGTCAAAACGAATTGTGCGTCTGAGCAAAAAAAAAGGGGGGGATTGAAAAGGGTTTGAAAAGCAGCCTATTACATTTGTTTGAAATATTCAATTTTCCATGCATTTAGTCTTTTATTATGCTCAAGAATTTCTCATTTCCGTAACTAAAAACTTATTTGATAATTTTATTTTGAATGCATACATTTTATTGATAGAATGAATTTCATGAGACGACAATGCGAGATCAGAAACAAATTCTTCAGTACTGAATTCAGAGCCACCTTGTTTTGCTAAAAAGTCAGCCAGCTCTTGCAATAAATTCCACTATGAGGAGGGATCCATCAAGAGATAATCTGTTGCCTGTGCTTGCGATTCGATGTATCAAGAATTTAATCTCAGAAGCAATCTCCTTCCTTATTTTCCCCTGTCCTATCTTTGATGCCATCAACACTGCTTTTTGAGTCAACACAAAACAGAACTTGGCAAACTTCAACAGCATTATCAGACAACAAAAATATCAGTGTATGATTTCAGTGTATTGAGAACAATGTACTTGCTTATCAAAAATACGTAATTTCTGTCTTGTGGCAATGCGTTTCCACAGAGAGATCTGCCTGAGTTTTATGCAGACAAATCTGCCGTGACTTAAAGTGGTGTACAATGTAAATGTTAAAGTCCCAATAGTGCATGTCTATACCTCCACATCAGACGATGACGATGACTCGATCAAAGAATGTTGGACATCATCTCAAAGAGTCATCACCAAAGTTTGAAGCAAAGCCATCGTCTTTCTTGAAGGTAACTGGAATGCCAAGTGTGCACAGGAATGCCAAGTGTGCACAGGAATGCTCAGTTTGCACAGGAATGCTCACTTTGCACAGGAATGCTCAGTGTGCACAGGAATGCTCACTTTGCACAGGAATGCTCACTTTGCACAGGAATGCTCAGTTTGTACAGGAATGCTCAGTTTGTACAGGAATGCTCAGTTTGCACAGGAATGCTCAGTGTGCACAGGAATGCTCAGTTTGTACAGGAATGCTCAGTTTGTACAGGAATGCTCAGTTTGTACAGGAATGCTCAGTTTGTACAGGAATGCTCAGTGTGCACAGGAATGCTCAGTTTGTACAGGAAATGCTCAGTTTGCACAGGAATTCCCAGTTTGCAGAGGAATGCTCAGTGTGCACAGGAATGTCAATTTGCACAGGAATGGTCAGTGTGCACAGGAATGCTCAGTTTGCATAGGAATGCCACGTTGCACAAGAATGCCACGTGTGCACAGGAATACTCAGTTTGCACAGGAATGCCACGTGTGCACAGGAATGCTCAGTTTGCACAGGAATGCTCAGTTTGCACAGGAATGCCACGTGTGCACAGGAATACTCAGTTTGCACAGGAATGCCACGTGTGCACAGGAATGCTCAGTTTGCACAGGAATGCTCAGTTTCCACAGGAATGCTCACTTTGCACAGGAATGCTCACTTTGCACAGGAATGCCCAGTTTGCACAGGGGCCCAAGGCGACAAGAATACTGCTTCTACTGCACACGCTTGTGTGTGTGTGTGTGTTGTGTGTGTGTGTGTGTGTGTGTGTGTGTGTGTGTGTGTGTGTGTGTGTGTGTGTGTGTGTTTGTTTGTGTGTTTATTTTATTCTTTTATATCGAGTATAATGGAATAAGCACTCCTGTGCTTTTTTACATCCGGTCCCCGATCATGCAGTTTTGTAAATGTCATATGCCCTCACTGGCATACGATGGCCTACTCTTACGAAAAGCGGAACAGGATTTAACGTATGTCCAAGATGTTCTTCGTCCGTTCGCACACGGGGCGTCGGTTTATAGTCTCATCCGAAGGACTTTTGGGGTGATTGGAGTCAGCACTGATGTTAACTCCAGGGGAAATTTCCCTTGAACGGGAATCGAACTCAGGTCGTCAAATTGCGAGCACAATGTTCTTTCCACTAGGCTATCCCGTCCCCTGTGTATTTGTGTGTGTGTGGTGTGTGTGCGCGCGCGCGCGCGTGTGTGTGTGTGTGTGTTGTTGTTGTTGTTGTTGTTGTTATTGTTGTTAGTTTGATTTAAAGTCTATTCACACTTGGTGATATTAAACTAAAGAAACAAAACAGAACAAACAAACAAACACAAAAAACCTACCATAAAAAATTTACAGAAGACTTGGAAATAATCCTAGCAACATCAGTTATCAACAGATTTCACGAAACTACGTCCAATGGTTCTCTTTGAATTTCAATGTCATTTTCTTTGTAAACTGAATTTAGAACTGAACATTGAAAAAGAATAATGTTCTCAAGATAGTGGCTCAGAACAGGAGCAAGTTACATTTCGAGAATATTTGGTCTTCCAAGAATTCAATCGCAAATTACAAATGATGTTAGTAATATGTCTTGGATAGCCCAGTATTTCTAATTTCCCATGAAAGTTATTCTTATGTACATGATTTTTTTAATAATGAATTAATTTCACCACAATCATTTTTTAAGTTATGAACTGGGCAATCTCATTTTACACCTTTTTTTGCAAAGTTATCTGCTATTTCATTCCAGTATATTCTGCAGTGAGAAGGAATCCAGCAAAAATCTATTCCGATACCTTTTGTCATGATACAATGTATCAAATATTTTATTTCAAATAATGAATCTGTCCTTACTTTTCAGCTCCAGTCTTTTAAGCCATACAGTACAGACTTCGAGTCAACACTAAAAAACGATATGAAAAAATGCAAAATTACTGTTATTTATAGTAATCAGAGCCATAAGTATGGCATAGAGCTCAGCGCTGAATATGGAGAAACCCTTCCCTAGACAGAACGATTTTGTATTTTCAGAGCAGGAATAACAAAGCCTGATCCAAACAGAACCATCTGTAAACACTTTTTGATGATTAAGATAATTCGTTTCAAGATGTTGTTTTACATCAGAAGTCAATATATTAATATTGTCATCTCTTTGTGAATGGTATAATCAGTATCAAATTTAGCCTCCTTATGCTCCCACTGTGGTATCTAAGGAACTATTGGTACAATGGGTATTGAAGACATGTCAATATTACACTCTGACAATAAGTCGTCTATGTAGTTATGAATTGGGCAAAGTGATGAAATATGTTGGGCTCGCTTAGGATAATCCTTGACCAAATCAATGCGTACTTCAGTTTTTAACGAGTTTGATACTGAAAGACTTCTTGTAACAAACTTAGCTACAGATAAATGGCGATGATCTGATAAAGAAAATAAATTGACTTCTTTATATGTATTCAGTGTATTTGTGTGTACTGGAACTCCAAGTGTTAGTTTAATCGATTTAATACCAATGCTTTGCAGCTTTTTCAATGAAGAAGGTGGAGCTGAAAAGTAAACCTCCTGCCCATAAACCAACGTTGATCTGACAAGACTAGTCAGTAAGTGAAGGAGAGTCTTTGTATTCTGACCCCATGGCTGAACGGCAATAATTTTGAGAAGGTTTAATCGTTTCCTTGCTTTGTTTACAAGACTCTCAATGTAGAATCTCCAATTTAATTTAACTTAGCATTTTGAGAATATCTTAAGGTTTCCCCATTTACGTGTAACGTTGGTAAACAATTGGGATTTTCACCATTTAGAAATAGCATTAATTTAGTTTTTTTTCTCCTGAAAGAGAAAGACCATTAATTTCTTTCATATAAATATCTACTTTATTTATTTCTAATTAATAAATTTAGTTGATATGATTTATAATTCTTTTAGAAGTATGTTTCTTAATGCTTTTATTCATCCAAATTGCAATATCATCAGCATGTTGTGCTAGGTTTATATTGTTTGATAGAACTTTTAGAAGATCATGAATAAGAATCGAAAACAATATAGGAGCTATTATTGACCCCTGAGGAATACCAATATCAATATTTTTGAAAGATGAATACACTGATCCAACTCTTGCACACATTGATCTTTCCGATAGAAAACTCTTAAAACATTGAAACATTTCACCATTAACTCCAATAAGTTTTAGTTTGTATAATAATCTAGCATGCCATACACTATCATAAGCTTTACTAATGTCAAAGAAAATGGAAAGTGTGCTTTTTCTATGTGCAAACTGGTATTAAATATGACTTGTAAGCTTCACTAGATGATCTGTTGTACATCGACCTTTTCTGAAACCAGCCTGATTCACTGGAATTATATTTTCCTTTTCACAGAAATACAAAAGGCGTCTTTGGACGATTTTTTCTAAAACTTTTCCCACTTGCGAAGTTAATGCTATTGGTCAGTAACTATTAACACAAGATCTAGTTTTTTCCCTTTTTTGGAACGGTATTACAATTGACCTATTCCAGAAGGCAGGGAGAGTTCCATTTAACCAACATTTTTGGTAAAATGAATGTAGTAATTCCTTCCATTTTAAAGGAAAGTGCTGTAATAACTGGTATGAAATGCCGTCAATGCCCACAGCACTGTAATTTGAAGAAAATGACTCTAAAGCTTCGTTAAATTCTTTAAAAGTAATAGAAGAGTTTAAAAAGTAGTCTTGTTTGGAAATCGGATCTTGATATTCATCTTTTATTTCTTTGTCTTTCGAAAGTCTTTGTCAGTTGGATTCAGATTTGACAAAATGTTGTTTTCTGAAAAAGTCTTTACAAATGCTTCAGCCTTGTCTAAGGAGGAAGGCATTTCATGATTATGGAGTTTTATTGGAAAGACAAGCGAAATGTTTCCATTTTTCATTTTTAAAACTCTTTTCTACACTTTGTGTATATCTTTTGATTCGGAAATTTCATCCCTACAAAAGTTTGAAAAATAAGTTTTCTTGGCTAGCGCTACAACTCTGTTACTATCATTCTTAGCAAGCTTCATATTAATGAAGTTTACTTCCGATCTGTCTTGCAACCCTTTTTTAAAAGTTTTTTTTTTTTTTTAAGATAGAACACTTCCTCACATTCATTATTCCACAATACATTCCCAGAGTACTTCCAGTCTTGCATCTTTTTGCATTTGGGAATAGATTTTTCTGCTGCCTGTAAAACAGCTTTGCAAACTTTGTCATATGACGAATCAATACTTTCATCTATAAGATATGTACAGTTTATGTTTAATAATATGGACTGATATAGTTCCCAATTAGCACATAAACAAATAAACAATTTTTTTCTATTCCTTGATGACATTGCGATTATAATTTATCATTCCAAGACAACCCTTTATTGTCCACATGCTTATGCCCAAATGATTGTCACACACACATACTCACACATACACACACACACACACACACACACACACACACACACACACACACACACACACACACACACACACACACACACACACACACATACACACACACATGCCCACCACCCTGCACAAATACACACAAATACACACACACACACAACACACACACACACACACACACACACGCGCGCGCGCGCGCGAGCGCGTACGCACAGCGCGTTTACCCACACCTTCTCTCTCTCTCCTCTCTCTCTCTCTCTCTCTCTCTCCTCTCTCTCTCTCTCTCTCTCTCTCTCTCTCTCTCTCTCTGTCATCACTACCACATACTCACAGTCACACACACAACACAAACACACACCACACAACACACACACACACATACATACATTTACACACGTACGCACACGTGCGCATAGGCATATAAATGCAAACACGCATTGCACACACACACACACATTTACGCGTGCGCTCACGCACACACACACATACCAATACATGCAAATGCATACACATACACTTACAAATGCACGTAAATGCATACACACATACATACATACATACTACATACATACATACATACATAGACAGACAGACAGACAGACAGACAGACAGACAGACAGACGACAGACAACAGACACACACACACACACACACACACACACACACACACACACACACACACACACACACAACACACTTTTTTTTTTAGTCTACCTTATTGATATGGTTTGTCGTAACAGGATAATAAGACCTCATTGATCAAGTTGTTTTTGCTCATGTAAAAGCGGCCTAAGAAAAGGCAAATGCATTACTTAGTCAATTAGGAAACAAAACTTTCACCTGACTTGGGTTCACTTTACTTCACACACACACACACACACACACACACACACACACACACACACACACACACACACACACACACACACACACACACACAACACACACATACATACACACATACACACATATACACATACATACATACACGCACACACTGGGTAAGTGAGTGAGCAGGGTCAGAAAGTGAGAGAGAGAGACAGAGACAGAGAGACATACAAACAGACAGACAGACAGACAAACAGAGAGAGAGAGAGGGAGATAGAGAGAAACAAAGAAAGAGAAGAGAACAGAGACAGGGACGGACGGACAGACGGATGGACGGACAGACAGACAAACAGAGAGACAGACAGACAGACAGACAAACAGACACACACGACACACACACACACACACACACACACACACACACACACACACACACACACACACACACACACACACACAAAGACGGACAAACAAACAGATAAAAAAGAGTTTCTGTATATGATCAAGCTAAGCTCTTCACTCATTTCATGAAGCAAACAGGTTGACTAACAAATACGTGAATAGAGCAATGTCTTGTTATTCTAAACAAGGGGAGGCAGGGGGGAGGAGGATTGGGGGGGGGGCTATATTTTGTATAATTTCTTATCATGAAATTCTACTTGTCTAAGTGTCTAAGTTACTTGCCTATTATTTTTGTGAAGCTACTTCTATTTGATGGACTTTTCTCTGCAAGTCTTGGAAAAGAGACCATCAGTTTTGGAGCTGTGTATGAATACATGCATTACATTGTCAGCACAGAGCACAGTCCATCCATCACGTGTAGAAGAATAAGCCAGCTGTAGGCGGTGGATTGGAGAACTTGAATACACCCAGCAAACATTCTGTGGCGTAGAAAACAATAGATTCCACAGGGTTCAACCTGCGTTGATGAGAAGCATTTACTGTGGCGCTACAACTCTTCAACTCCTCTCTCTCTCTCTCTCTCTCTCTCTCTCTCTCTCTCTCTCTCTCTCTCTCTCTCTCTCTCTCTCTCTCTCTCTCTCTCTCTCTCTCTCTCTCTCTCTCTCTCCCTGGATATAAAATCATACGAAAGGATCCACAAAAGCAAAACGAAACAGGAATCATCATATACATTAGTGAATCTATACATTCAAGCATCTCATCCATCTAGAACATTATGATGTATAATCTGTCTGGTTTGAAGTGTCCATAAAAGGTTCACCACCTATTGCCATGGGATTCTGCTATAGGAATCCAGCAGAAAAAAAAACTGGATTGACAAGTTTGATGCAATGATGAACATAGTCTTGTTAGAATCCAGGGAAGTAATACTACTAGGTGATTTTAATATCGATCTAACAAAAGTAAATAATGCATGGACGCAAATTACTAATTCATTCAACCTTCACCAACTAATTAGTTTACCCACGAGAGTCACACCAAACTCAAGCACAATAATTGATCACATCTACGTATCAAATCCTAAAAACATCATAGAAACATGTGTCCCTGTCTATAACTGCAGTAGATCACTACCTAGTATGTACTACATGGTCAAAAAAATGAACAAAAATTCCCAAACCTGGCCATAAAAACATAACATATCATTCTTTTGCAAAATTTAATGAAAAGCTTTTCCTTCTCGAACTAAGTAACTCGATGCTCTCAGAAACATTCAATATTACTGATCCAGACTTGGCCATCAAGTTTTGGATAAACCTTTCACTGAAATTTACAATAAACATGCTCCACTTAAAACCATAAGGGTCAAACATGTCCCCAAACTGCCTTGGCTCACAAAAGAACTAGAAGAAGCATGTTATCTTAGAGATTTCTTTAAAAAAACATAAATATCATGAAGAGTCGAAAAGATTACGAAACGCCATAAACTCACAGAAACGTCAAAAAAAAAGAGAAATATTTTCAAGATTTACTATCTTCCAAACAAAACTCAAAAATATTTGGAGGGCCATTAATCAAATAACAAACAAACAATCATCTTCCAAATCAAATGTAATCAAAGATGTTACTGCTGAAAACTCAACAATCACTTCATAAACGTTTCTACTAATGTTGTTAGCAATGACAAATCGAAATCCAGTAACCTAAACACATTAAAACAATACTGCCAAGAAAAGCGTATTTCCTCAAAACTCCACATACCATTTATTTCTGTTTATGAGGTCCATAATTACATGATTCACCTCAAACAGTCAAAGACACGAGGTCTTGATGGAATAGACAGCAGAATTCTAAAACTTTCAGCTCCAGTTATCACAGACACTCTCACATATATATATATAACCAATGTCTTGAAAAGAACTATTTTCCCAATGCCTTCAAAACTGCTAAAGTGATCCCCATCTTCAAATCTGGTGACACTTCAGATCCCTCAAATTATAGGCCAATCTCTATTATATCCCTTCTTTCAAAACCCTGGAAAAACATATAAATAAACACTTAGTCGTTATATAGACACTAACAACCTACTCCACCCTAATGAGTCAGGACAAAATCACTCGTGTCATAATGCACTGACTAGTCTCATAGACAACTGGCTATCAAACATTAATGAAAACAAATTTTGTGGAGTATTATTTGTAGATTTCAAAAAAGCATTTGATACAATTGACCACACACTTCTCATCAGAAAGCTAGATCTGTACAATATATCGTCAAATAGTCTAGAACTACTCGCTTCTTATCTCAAGATCAGACAACAGTGTGTCTCAACAACTACATCCACATCCAATCTAAAACCCATTCATTATGGAGTACCACAGGGATCTATACTAGGACCAATTCTCTTTTCATTATACATAAATGACCTTCCTCTACACATTGCATCAAAATGTGAACAATTTGCTGATGACACAACCATACATACAAGCCATAATGACATTGACTCTCTTGCAAATATATTACAACAAAGCTGTAATGATCTTGTCAAATGGACAGAACTGAACCACATGTCTATTCACCCCCAAAAAACAAAATGCATGCTTATCACCACCAGACAAAAGCGACAAAATTTACCTCATAATCAGTTTCCAATCCATATAAAAAGGAAGCAATAGAACAAACCTCTCATCACAAAGTTCTATGAGTGACAATTGATGAAAATCTCAGCTGGTTCTACCACATATCTCACCTATGCAAATACTTGTCCCAAAGAGTATACCAGTTGACTAAAATTAAACACTTCCTTGACTACCATTCAAGGAAATTATTCTTTCAAGCTTATATACAATCCTCAATAGACTATGCCTCAACCCTATGGGATTCTGCCAGTGCAAACACAATGAAACCCTTATCAAGTCTGTATAAACGTGCTCTGAAACTTATCCTCCGGAAGAAAACAACCTTACTTGAAGTGGATTATACTCAGTTAAATATTCTCCCCCTACAACAAAGACTAAAATATAGCAAGGGCATCCTGATGTTTAAAATAATGACAGAAGCTGTCCCCACATCCTTAAGAGATAAGTTCCCAATGAATCGTTCCCGAAATACTGAAAAGCCAAGTGTCCCAATCCCCAAAATAGACTTGTTCAAGTCTAGTTTACTATACTCAGGCCCTGTGCTGTGGAACTCCCTTCCCGATTCAATTAAACATCACCAATCATTGTCGACCTTCAAAAATTACTTAATCCACTTGATGCATCAAAACTAAGGAACCAGTACTCATCCTGTTGGATATATATAATTATCCCCCTTTTCTCTCTCTTCCTCTGTGAGTGTCTGTGTGTGTGTGTGTGTGTGTGTGTGTGTGTGTGTGTGTGTGTGTGTGTGTGTGTGTGTGTAAATGTTTTATATGTATCTTATCATTGTGCACTTGTAACTGATTTCAAAGAGTAAATTTTTAATATTTTATTTTCGTGTCACATTTATCATATGGTATATTTTTTATATATGCATAGGTAAAAAGATAGAGAGTGTTAAGTGATGATATTATTGGTCAGTTGAAAATTGTACGCAACACTACCTGGCTAAAAATGTACTGTGTACTCTCTCTCTCTCTCTCTCTCTCTCTCTCTCTCTCTCTCTCTCTCTCTCTCTCTCTCTCTCTCTCTCTTCTCTCTCTCCCCTCTCCTCTCTCTCTCTCTCTCTCTCTCTCTCTCTTCAGTCATTTAACCTCATCATATTTTCATGTTTACTCTTGATTATTGCGCCTTTTCTTTGTTTTGTTTTGTTTTTGTTTTTTCTTTGTTTTTCTTGCTTTCTTTATTCAACTCAAAATCATCATTGATTCTTACTTCTCATTTTCGTTTCTGAATCAGTGACTTTATAACATTACCTTAATATTGTATCTCTGTGTTAATTCTTGCCTGTTGTTTGATACTTGGTATGGTTCCTTACTTTTGGTATTTGGATCATTATAATTGTTGATTTTATTTATATTTTTATTGGCAGTATCTCCCCCCCCCCCCCCCCCCTCCAATAAGGATATTAGTTTTTAAAAAAATTTTCCCCCTTTTATCCAAATGTATGATTTATGTCACATGTATAATTTTTGACAGATGGTGGTGGATTGATGTTTTCAGTTGTTTATTCTCTTCTCTTGTTTGCTCTTTACCTATTAACACTTTTCTATTCTTTCATTATCAAAATCTTTTATTGTGACTTCTGATTTTTGTCTTCTGATCGAGTGCATTTTTATTACCTTATCATATATAGTGTCCTTATTCTTGTATGTTGTCTGGTTTGCATAAAGCTTTATTGTTTAGTATTTTTTCAACTTGATGTATCCCTGAAAAGGGCGGGGACTGGATGTAAAAAAGCACACAAGTGCTTATCTATTATCCTCGAATAAAATATTTTGCCTTGCCTTGCCTTGCCTTGCCTTGCCTTGCCTCTCTCTCTCTCTCTCTCTCTCTCTCTCTCTCTCTCTCTCTCTCTCTCTCTCTCTCTCTCTCTCTCTCTCTCTCTCTCTCCTCTCGGGAGTGATCGGCCTTTAATAAGTGCTGCAACAGCTTCACAAGCTCTGTGTTAAATTTTAGTTTTATAGTTGTTAAAAGTTTGTGATCAGCTGAATTTTATAACAGTGACAGTGTTTTCGACTCAAGCTTCGTTTTCATGTTTCTTTCTTGTGGTAAAGTACTGAAGTTTTCTACTTTTATTGTCTACGTTGTGTGAACTGAGGAACTGCTCTTTTCCAGTGGCCTTGGCTACCAGAGCCTTTCTTCCAAAAAAGTTTTATTTTTATTTGTATCACTCTATACTTCGCTGATAATCTTTTTGTGGTGTTCTTCCAGCTGCTTAATTTTTTTTCTGATCTGTACTAAAGGTTCACGTATGCGTAGTGATTCCACCTAAGTCAGTGTTTAGTAATCTATAAAGTTATGACGACAGTTTTGGTTTCTTAATTATAACGTCACATTATTTCTACGTCATTAAAAGAGCTAAAACTCTTGGACTGCCTTCAACTACTAGAACTACCTCCCCCCCCCCCCCCTCCTGCCTAAATGGGGGGTGAAATGATCTCATTGTAACAGCAAAATGCATCTTTTAAAGCTGTCTGATATTTTTGCATTTTACCTTAATTAAGAGTGCAATCAAACTTCTTGATAGTAGCTACATACACAGTGTGCTGACTGACAGTGTGCTTATTACGGTGCCATAAGTGTTGTGTGACTGTCAGTGTCAGTAACCATGCCGCTGAGCAGTGTGTGTTTTCGTGTCAGGTGTGGCCTTTTCCTTGGAGTTTACCTGAACTTTATGGCCAAGCGAGTCTTATTTGTACTTAAAATGCGTACAAGACTTGTGACTGTAAGAAACAGAGTGGACGTTGCCATCATTGTGTTTGTTGCTGCTTTCCTGCTCTGCTGTGGAGATGTGGAATTGAACCCCGGCCCAACAGACAGCAGTCAGCTTAGGAAGGAGGGAAAGACAAACAACAATACCCAATCAACAAGCAACACAGATGTGGATGATGGGTGTAGCCCTACCTTGTGTCCCCCCTCTCAGGCTCCAGCTGACTCTGCTGTCCCTGGAGTGACAGCAGATGTCAGTGCCCAGATCCTGGAGGTGCTGAGGTCTCTGGGAGGGAGGATGCAGTCAATAGAAAAGAACATGTCCACCATGGCGAACGACATGGCAAACATCAGAAACGACATAGGGCAGGTGAAAGCCAAATGTGATAAAATAGGTCAGAGGTGTGAAAACTTAGAAAAAGAAACCCAGCTTCTTACCTCATCATTGATTGAAACCCAAGAAGACGTCGAAACTCTCTTCAGTGGCTACTCAGAAAACAAGACCGATATCCAGAATCTATCCTCCTCTTTTGAAAAAATGAAAAGTAAAGTGGAAACACTAGAAGACACTTACGAAAAACTAGAAAGTTTCTCCAGAAGAGACAATCTAAAAATGTTTGGTGTCCCTCAGACACAGAAGTTCGAGAGCTATGACACCTGTGCCAGACTGGTAGCTGATACCCTCAACAGAGCAGGACCAAGACACTGGACTCCTGATGATATATCCAGAGCACATAGAGTAGGTGTAAGTAGAGATGGACAACCACAGCCTCTGATTATCAAATTCCAACGATGGAAGGACAAAATGGCTGTCATCACCAATCGTGACTTCAGGGGGAGGCTTAAAGAGAGCGGTGTCAGGGTTGCTAATGACTTGACGAAGAAGCAAGCAAGCTTAGTGTCAGAGGCGAGAAAGGAGGGCAAGGTGGCCTACTTTAGGAAAGGCAGGCTTGTGGTAGAGCCCAGACAACCTGGCCCACAAACCTACACTGAAGCTGCAGCTACTGCAAGGACATCTATGAATACCAGTGCCTCTGCAAAAGCTGGGAAAGCTAGGACTCCAGAACAGCCAGAGGTACGTGGACACCACAGCAGGGATTCCCCACATCACTTCAGTGACAGCAATCACAACAGCAGCGCACGTGGTCAGCAGGATGGAGGGGGAAGAGGTGATTCCCCTCTTGGTTCCAAGCTGGGCAGCCACAGCCACAGAGCAGGTAAAGCACGTGGCCGGAACGAGGAAAGCAGAAGAGGGGAGGGGGATTCCTCCCTTCCCTTGAATGAGGTCAGTCAGAGTGTCACGGCACCAACTGCACGTGGTCAACGGGGCGTAAGACGGAATTCTGCACGTGGCAGTCAGTCCAGTACGGGTTTGCACCACTCCTGGTCCCCTCGTTCTTCCCTCCTGTCAACAAGTGCCCAGCCAACAATACGCGACCCAGACGGTCAACACGTAACGCACCATAGGACAGGCCGGACCATCTTGGGACTTTGAAATTCCTTATTTACAATGTTGAAAATTTATACAGTAAATTAAATAATACCGCTTTCATTGATTATGTTTCTACTTTTGATGTTGTTTGTTTGACAGAAACATTCATTGATGATTCATTTGATTATAGTGGAATTTTTCATGATTTTGTTAAAGTTGCTGCTCCAGCTAAAAGGTTGTCTCGTTTAGGCAGGAATTCAGGTGGTGTTCTTCTGCTAATTCGGAAATCCTTGTCAGCTTATATCTCAGTAGTTAATATTGTTTGTGAAAATACTGTAGCTGTTAAGGTTAAGAAATCTGTGTTTAACTGTGACAAGGATGTACTGATGGTGGCATGTTACGTTGTACCAGAAAATGGTCCGTTGTATGACACAATGGCGATTAAAGATGGTATAATAAACTTAGAAGAAAGCCTCCTGCAAGTTCTTCAAAACAACAGCATGCATGTACTGATCCTTGGTGATCTGAATGCAAGAACTGGGAGCACACAGCCATGTCAGGAAGATGTAGTTAACTTTGCATCTTGCTTCGATGATGATGATAATATTGATGACTTTTTAGGTAACGATGTTTTACAGCGAAGTTCAAAGGATAGCACTGTAAATAACTTTGGCCAGTCCCTGTTAAACTTATGTTTCATGTTTGATTGTGTCATACTGAATGGTTGTTGTGATAGTGTCTCTAATGGAGATTTCACATATGTTTCACCACATGGATGCAGTGTAATTGATTATGTTATTTTGTCAAAAGATATGCTTTCTCTTAACTGCTGTGAACTTAATGTCAGTGACCATATTGATTCTTGGCACCTGCCAGTTGAATTCATATGGAAAAAAACAGAGGAAGACATCAGTCCACAGAAAGTAGACAATGCAGGCACTGAGGATCGTTTTATCTGGTTTGAAGACTGTCTACACACTTATGTAGAGGAACAAAAATCCACAGTCTTCAAACAGAAGATAGAGCAGGCTGTCATATCTATCAATGCTGATATTGACAGCTCTTTGAACATATTCATGGAATCACTGTACAGTGCAGCTGCTTGCATGGTAAGAACGACAGGTAATAGGAAAAGAACAAATGACTGGTTTGATGAAGAATGTAAACGAAAGAAAAAAACAGTGAGAGGATTATTAAGAAAATTTAAACGATCAAAAAGATTGTGTGATGAAAAGAGGATAGCATATGTAACAGAAAGAAATCAATATAAGCTTTTGTTAAAAAGGAAGAAAACTGAATTTGATGAATCAAGATTAAAAAAGCTTAAAGAATCAATTCATGATGCAAAATTGTTTTGGCAAATTATTAGGTCAGTTAACAGAAAAAGAGTAATTTACAATAACATTAGCATTAATCAGTGGTACGACCATTTCCTTGCACTGTTCAATGGTGAAGATGATGTACCACAGCAAGAAGAAAGTGTTGAAATTGAAGAGGGTGACTTATCAGATATTTCTATGGCAACCTGTAATGAGCCAATTTCTAGACAAGAGGTTGTAGCCAGCATTGGTAAACTCAAGTGTGGAAAGAGTGCAGGTCCTGACAAGATTGTCAGCGAAATGTTGAAACATGCTGGTAATGAGGTCATTGATTTTCTTGTTGCCTATTTCAATAAACTCTTTGATTTTGGCCTTTTTCCTGTGGAATGGTCAAAATCTATGATTGTACCCATCTATAAGAAAGGGGATATAGACCAACCAGGTAATTATCGTGGAATAGCTTTAA
>CM060343.1:27839236-27841736 GCA_030674155.1 Stramonita haemastoma
ACTGAGTTTTGGCTAGAAGGGTCTATGTTTTGTTTTGTTTTCCTACAGAAAAATTTCTCTCTAGCTCAGCTTGTTTTCTGTGAGTCACTGCCTCACTGTGAAGACATGAACCTGGTATAATTGTACAGCCCTGCCACTTTTCCTGTGTTGATGAGCAGTCACCCTGTCAGGGAATGGTAGTGTGTACCTGCCTGAATGTAGATAAAGATGTGCTCATGTTCACTGCACACCACCAAACCTGACACCAAACCAGACCTCAGGGGTGAAAAACCAAATTTATCATTCTGTTATTTCTACTTCCCAGTTTTCCAAAAGACAGATATTTTTCAATATCACCATAACAATACTTGTCAAAGTTTCACATAATTAATTGCATTTCCAACAACAAAGCTACGATGCATTCATTCATTCTTATATATGGCCATCACATTAGCAAAACCTTTATGAAGTTTCTCTTTAGAGTCAATCCTGACACTCCATTCAATATCCCAGTGAGCTGACAGCGTTTCATTTTGTATACAGGCCAGAGGGGACTTGAAGAGCTCTGCTACAGAAGCAGGGATGATCTACAGCAGCAAGCTAAAGCTGCACACTTCAAAAGTCCAACGTTCATAGTCATGACTATGTTGTTCAGGCCTGGAAATCTCCACTCTGATTACACAGATTTTCTTTAAGTATACTTCCTACATTACATTCTCATGTAAAAGACCTCATCACTCTTTTCCCAAACATCTTTTTTACTCTGAAACTTGCTATTCATAACATGTTTTCATCACATTACTATACCATTCCTTCTCTGGGAATATTTTTTCCTGATATTATAATCACAATACCTTTGCTTTGGTTGAGTGCATTTCTTTTCCATAGTGTTTACATTTATCTAGGTAAGATCATCTTCTGAACTGTATGTTTCCTTTCTCAGTATTTACAATGGGATCTTCTTTCTCACAGAGAGAGAGAGACAGAGAGAGACAGAGAGAGACAGAGAGAGAGAGAGAGACTTTAACCCTTTAACACTTTAACAGTTTATTGTCATTGCCCAACTGGGCCTTTTGACAACGGAGGTAACACAAATACTTTATTGTAAAACGGTAAACAAAATCTGAAATATTTGAACAGTACAATTAAGTTTGGCAAAAAGAAAAGATCCATTCATAATTAATTATACAACACTGATGTCTACCCAGTTGCAGACCACCTAGAACATACAAAAAAGAAAAGAGAAATCAAACTAAAATGCAATAACAATTTTCGATTGGACCATCCAATCAAATTACATGGGATGATCAACCTCTTTAAAAAAAGAAAAAACTAGCTTACTTAAGAGTACATTGCTCTTTACAGTGACTATATCATTGCATATTGAATCAATTGATACCGACATGGCTTTATCTTAATTTCTGTGCCTCTGCATAAACTTAGCTACGTATTTAATTACATGTTCATTTTCAGACGACAAATTAGAAGCAACATCTTGAACTTCTGCTGTTTGTAGACTTAGAAAATTATGTTTGTATTTTTGTATTTTGTATTTTGTACCACTTTATGTCACGGCAGATTGTTTATTACGTATACTTTCATTTGCTTTGCATTGAAACAAAAAACGAATTTTATCATCAACATTATGACTACATAATGGACATGACAACTGTATGGATGTCTCAGTCTGGAACCATCTTTTGTTACCATTGAAACCCAATGTTCTTAATCTGAATCGAGCATAATTAAACCTGTGCAATTTATCAATGATTATTTTTAGATATTTTTGCTGTCTGAAAGACAGATTTAAAGGAAAAGAACCAGCCATATTTACTTTTGCTTTCCCTATCTGAGTGCCAGTTTTGTTTAAAAGAGCAAATAAGACTATCTCTCAATTCCGAAAGAAACTGACACTCATTACCTTCTACCTGAGACATCCACACAATCCCAAAGCCATGTTTTGACAAAACTCTTTTCACTTGATAAGTCCAGTTCTCTTTACCCAAATCCGTCTGTATAATCAATATTTCATATAACTGTCTGCATAAACTTATTTCGGGTAGATTCAACAACTTTAACCAATATTTAATACATTTCACAAAGGTTCTTATATATAAGGGATATCTTCCTGTCTCTTCATAGAGTACAGTGTTAGATGAGTGTGTTTGGCACATTCAAAAAGGGTTTCATGGCAAATGTGTGAACTCTTTCTATTTGTGTATTTACATATAATCCCCATATTTCTGCAGTGTATGTAAGCAAAGGTTCTATCTGTGTGTCAAATAATTTCCAGAATAGGGAACAGTCTATTGAATTCAGCTTTCATACTGTTTTTAGGATTTCTATCACATCTTTTTCCCCTTTCTACAAGATTCCTGCCATGCAAAATTTAAACTTGTTGAAAGCATCATTCATGAATATTTATACATACTAACTATTTTGATTTCTATCCATTCCATAAAATCATTTTTCGCAAACTGATGAATGTCCACCCATTCTAAAAACAATAATGTTTCTGTTG
>CM060343.1:27849236-27854236 GCA_030674155.1 Stramonita haemastoma
ACACATCAGCTTGTACAGACATCCTGAAGTGTGTGCAAAGCATCAGCTTGTACAGACATCCTGAAGTGTGTGCAAAGCATCAGCTTGTAGTACAGACATCCTGCAGTGAGTGCAAAATATCAGCTTCTAAGTTTAAAGAGGAGGGAAATTTTCTGTGCCAAGCTCGTATTTTCAACAGAGAGAATGAGTTGGGTGGTCAAGTGCCAAAGGTGTGTGCTCACCACATGATTTTTACGCATTCTAAAAGGTATCAATCTATCGACAAAATACAAGACTATGAATTACAGGAGACGTGGAAACAATTCTGGCTACAGGAATCTTATCGTTTTTTTGGTTCCCTAAATTGAACAGTCATTTCTTGCAACAAAGTAAACCCACAAAACATCATCAATACACAATACAGCAGCCAAGTGTTTCCTACAATTGCTTATAAACAGTTTACAACCAACCACAAAAAGCTGACCCTCGTGCTAAAACCTTTTACAGTTTTACACAACCCCTCCTGCTGCATTTGTTTTTCTTCTTTTTTCTGTTGTAGCATCTTAGAGATGGGGTTAAGCATGGTCTGCCACACTAGAAAAAAAACACTTCAACTAAAGACACGTTAGCATGTAACGGAAAAATTGCATATACAAAAATATTTTCCATGAAAGAAATGTTGTTGAGACCAAGCACGGCTTCAGCACACAAAAACGAGGTAGTTTCAATCGATAATTTGTGTTTTTGAAAAAAAAACTAGATCATTGAAAATAAGCTCGTTTAGTTTTCCATAACACAAACTTTATCTCACCCACAGCAAATATGATTTCATTGCATATAATATATTATATATATATATATATATATATATATGTATATATAGATTAGATATAGATAATATATAGATATAGATATAGATATAGATATTAGATATATATATATATATATATATATATATATATATTATATTAATATATATATATTAGCTGAGTACACATAAGAACTGCTTGTTGCACTCATTTCATATATTGGTGTTACGTTATTCTAAACTAATAATACAAATTTTTAACTAAATATTTCAGAGCTACATATCTATACATTTTGTTCCTGGTTTTTTATAATATAAAGGAAACTAAACTATACCATTTACATTAATCTCTCTCTTCCGCATGATGATGTAAATGCTGAAGATGATGGTGATGTAAATGCTGAAGATGATGGTGATGTAAATGTTGAAGAAGATGGTGATGTAAATGTTGAAGATGATGGTGATGGTGATGTAAATGATGATGTTGGCGATGTAAATGTGGAAGATTATGGTGATGTAAATGCAGAAGATGATGGTGATGTAAATGTTGAAGATGATGGTGATGTAAATGTTGAAGATGATGGTGATGTAAACGTTGAAGAAGATGGTGATGGTGATGTAAATGATGATGTTGGTGATGTAAATGTGGAAGATTATGGTGATGTAAATGTTGAAGATGATAGTGATGTAACTGCTGAAGATGATGCTGATTGTGATGTAAATGTTGAAGATGATGATGATGTAAATGCTGAGATAATGGTAATCGTGACGCAAATGCTGAAGATGGCGGTGATGTAAATGTGAAGATGATGGTGATGTAGATGATGATGTTTATGGATGATGATGTATATGGTAGAACCAATGAAGGAGGTGCTGATGGTTATGATGATGTGAATACTAATGATGATGATAGTAATGATGATGTGATCACTAATGATGATGATGGTTATGATGGTATGGTTTACTAAAGGTGATGATGGTAACGATGGTGTAGATGTTGAAAGTGATGCTGGTGACGGCGACTATGATGAAGATGACGATGAAAACAGTGATAAAGAAGACCAGGATGATGATTCTGGCTATTATTTAAACACTGAAGATGATGATCGCGACGATGATAATTATATAGGTTGAAGAGGATGATGATACTGCAGATGATGAAGAGAATGATTTTGATGGTGATGACGTAGATGATGAAAGTAATGAATGGTGATGTCAATATACTTGCTGCAGCTGCTGATGTAGATAATGAAGATGCTGATGGTAATGATTAAGCACATGATAAAAATGATGACGGGGTTGGTGATAACTAAAGGGCATTGAGTGTGACTTTATGTACTTGCAGAATTGGAAACGTGGAATGGATGGAAATTTGCTGATGTTTACCTTACCCCTGTCTCAAGATGTGTTGTATAGTGGCCTAAGGCCGATGTACAATAAAACTTCTCAGTGTTCAGTATTCTCTCTCTTCCGTGGCAAAAGCTTATTATCCTTCCAACTGTAAACATGATTACAATGAATGCGATACCTCCAAAAGCACTGATTTGATAAACTAAACAAACAAAAAGCAACAAAAAAAATCTCCCAAAAAACAAAAAACCACCGGGCCCCTCAAAAAACAAAAAAAAAGAAAAGAAAAAACAAAGAGTGAACAAGGGTCGATTAAATATTTTTCTGAACATTTCCATGACACATTATCAGCAAACATGATTTCAGGACTGCGGTTTTCCCAAACTGATTTCATCTGACCCTTCGTGACCTTTTTTAAAAATTAGGAAAAGTAGGCTCTATTTTTTGTTTAGAAAAAACATGATAACCCCTTAGCGTCACACTTTTGGACTATTTGTTCATCTTGCTCGGAACAAACCCAATTCGAAGTTTACATTTGAATGCCGAGGGAAATACACCATATCCCTATTAAGCTCTATGTCTTTCCATTAAGAAATAAATCTTTCTAGTAAGAAATTGTATTTCAGGAAAAGAAATTGTATTTCAGGAAAAGAAACAAATTTCAATCTTTAAAAACAACTACGAAGAAATGTCCATTTCGCCGTAACAGCAATCTAATAACAAGCGTTTCAAACTGACAATCTCTCTAAAACCCACCCTTCAACAAGGAAACTGCGACCTTTCAACCTGTCAGGGTTGTCTGTCTTTAATGAGTGCTTATTCCATTATCCATTATAAAAGAATAAATAAAAAAATTAAAAATAAGATAAAAATGGGCACCACTGGCATGCAGCTCACAGAGCATATATCTTCACAGAGTACCAGAGGGTGTGGTGTTTCATGGAGCTTTTTTTTTTTTTAAGGAAAAATAAATTGGGGAGTGGAGGGGAGGGGGGATCATGGCGCACTATTTTTTTCTTTCGTTATTTTTAAGGGGGGGTGGTTAACATTTTTCATTGGCCAAACTATTGTTTTTCTCCCTGTCTTTTTTCTGACCATCCATGTTGAATTTTTTAGGTTTTCAAAAAAAAAAAGGTGATCATTCTGCCGACAGCAAACGTGACTTTATCATTCACTTCTAAACAAATGGTCTGTTCCAACATCAACTTCACAACAACAGTTCCAGGAATATTTTTTTTTCAGGAAACCTTATCAAAACCAGCAAAACGTATCCACAAATAAAGGAAATGACCCATAGAATCAAGACAAGCTGCTCCATCATTCAGTAATGACAAACTATTTTTAATGTTCTAAACGACAATATCAGAGGACCACAATATTTCTTTTTTTTTAAACCCAATACGAATCGTCAAAGGAAAAAAAAGTTATTACCACACACTTTCCAGCGCTATCAACACTGAGGGGTTTTCGGTGACAAAACGCCAACCTTTCAACAACTATACCTCCAAGACTGCAAAACTTAGATGCAATTTCATCGATTTATGAAAACATCTCAGGGAAAAAAATATCTCTGTCTTCTTCTCCCATTTCTGTGGTTGTAACAAGCCTTTAAGCAAAATCCTGTTAATCCTTATCCCCCCCCGAGAAATGCAAAAGTCGTGTACACATATATTTTTTCACTAAAAAATTCATAATGCAACTTTTGTGTTGGATTCACAACAATACATACTATTGACTGTTGTCAAATCTATGAGGGTTTACCAATGGTAGACCAAGGCATCGACCTACCTTATGGCTGTAAAACCCCCTGCTACACAAAACCAGCTGGGGTTTTCCCAGGAAAGCTTAGGTGCAATGAATATTTATGCCTTGCACTAGTACAATACACGCTGTCCTCTCTCCTTAATCAATACCGACCTGAACACACATTCATATATAATATGTGTGTGTGTGTGTGTGTGTGTGTGTGTGTGTGTGTGTGGTGTGTGGGTGTGTGTGTGTGTGTGTGTGTGTGTGTGTGTGGGGTGTGCGTGCGTGCAATGTGTGTGTGTACTGGGTGTCCTCTACTCATATTTTTTTTTCGTGTGTTAGCCCCCCTTATCTCTAGAAGTATAAATTGTCACATCTATTATCCCTTTTGCCTCGCTCCCTTTATACATAAATCACTTGGCATCTCCTACTCCGCCCCGCCCCCCCCCCCCCCCCCCCCCCCTCTCTCTCTCTCTGTCTCTCTCTCCCTCCCTCTCTCACTGACTCGTGCATGCATAATTACCTTTCTTTGTAAGGCAGTAGGTCCTTTGTTTAGTAAAATATTTCTCTAACCTCAAAATTATATCACCAACAAAACTTCTACGGCCCCACTCCCTATTTCAGGACCCTTTAAACATCTCCCACAGATTCAACCCCCCTACTCTCCCTTTTCCTAGACAACCACTCTGATCTGATTTCACGAAGTAAACCATTCCCTTGCCTTCCTTCCATACCCATTTATCTATTTTACTTTGTATTTTGTTTTATACCACTTTATTTCACAGCAGATCTCTCTGCGTGAAATTCGGGATGCTTTCCCCGGGGAGAACGCGTCGCCACGAGCGCAGCGCCACCTTTTTTTCTTTTTCCTGTCTGCAACTGTGTGTGTTTCCCTATCAGATTTACCTTTTTTTCAAAAAAAAAAAATTGTGTCAGAGACAACGCTCTTGTTACCGTGGGTTCTTTTTACGTGGGGCTAATTAACGATGTGTAAAACACGGGATCTCGGTTAATGTCTCATTCGGAAGACTAGCACCCAGACTACCACTCATGATCTAATGGATGAGGAAACGTTTGGGGCCCAAACGGGATTCGAACCACCACACACGCCGAC
>CM060343.1:27859236-27878202 GCA_030674155.1 Stramonita haemastoma
CCCTTCTTGCTCCTATGTGTTCATTTTCTACATTGTGTATTATTCAGGCAAAACAAATTATCCTCCCTTCTTGGCTTATTATGAATATTTCTTCGCTGTGTATTATTCAGGCCAGAAAACACATCTCCTCTTCCTACTACTTTGTGTTTATTTCTATGTACTATACTATCTAGGCCAGAAAAAAATTATCTCCCTTTTAGTTCGCTCTTTTATGGGTTCATTTCTGCTTGGGCACTGCATTGTGCACAGAATACATTGTCCTTGTGTTGCTTCACCTTACCTTGTGTTGTTTCACCTTATCCTTTTGTTGCTTCTACCTTACCCTTTTGTTGTTTCACCTTACCTTTTGTTGTTCACCTTACCCTTTTGTTGCTTCACCTTACCCTTGTGTTGTTTCACCTTACCCTTGTGTTGTTTCACCTTATCCCTTGTGTTGTTTCACCTTACCCTTTTGTTGTTTCACCTTACTCTGTGTTGTTTCACCTTACTCTGTGTTGTTTCACCTTACTCTGTGTTGTTTCACCTTGTCCTTTTGTTGCTGTTTCTTTCACTTGTCCTTTTGTTGCTGCTTCTTTCACCTTGTCCCTAGGTTGCTGCTTTTTTTTACCTTGTCCTTTAGTTGCTACGTCTTTCACCTTGTCCTTTTGTTGCTGCTTTTTTTACCTTGTCCTTTAGTTGCTGTTTCTTTCACCTTGCCCATTGTGGGTTTACCTTGTCTTTGCGTTGCTTTCATCTGTCCTTTGGTTGCTTCTTTCTGTTGCTGCTGTGCACTGTTGTTCTTTTACTGCTTGCATCGCATGTTGGTTCCAAGGACCTGGTGACAAACTGAAAAAAAAAGGTGTTAGTGTGCTATCCATCTGGGGAACCACTCCATCTTGCTGATACCCCATCCTTTACGAAAAATTGATCACATTGTTCTGACTCAGAAAAAGCTTCCATCATTTACAAAATTAATCACATTGTTCCGACTCAGAAAAGCTTTCACCATTAAAAATTAATCCCATTGTTCTGACTCAGAAGAGCTTCCATCATTACAAAATTAATCCATTGTTCTGACTCAGAAGGTAAGGTGGCCTGTATGCGACCTGGTAAGCACCCCTTCTTTTCTGGTTATTTTTCGCTGTAAAAGTGGCCTGTATGCGTCCTGGTAAGCACACCTTCTTCTTTTCTGGTTATTTTTCGCTGTAAGAGTGGCCTTTATGCGTCCTGGTAAGCACCCCTCTTTTCTGGTTATTTTCGCTGTAAGAGTGGCCTGTATGCGTCCTGGTAAGCACACCTTCTTCTTTTTCTGGTTATTTTTTCGCTGTAGAGTGGCCTGTATGCGACCTGGTAAGCACCTTCTTCTTTTCTGGTTATTTTTTCCCTTTTGCCAAAGAAGGCAGGACTTCCTGGGGAATCTAGAAAAGTTTACTGATGGTCTGAGTGTTGGCATCACTGTAAACAGCCTTTGCTTTTTGCTTTTTAAGTCTGTATAACATCCCTTCTGTGATGATGATGATGATGATGATGATGAGATGATGATGATGATGATGATGATGATGATGATGATGATGATCACAATGGAGAGGAATGAAGAAGAAGAAGAAGAAGAAGAAGAGAAGAAGAAGAAGAGAAGAAGAAAGAAGAAGAAGAAAGAAGAAGAAGAAGAAGAAGGAGAATTGCGAAAGAGAAGAAGAAAGAAGAAGAAGAAGAAGAAGAAGGAGAATTGCGAAAGAGAGAAGAAGAAGAAGAAGAAGAAGAAGAAGAAGAAAGAAGAAGAAAGAAGAAGAAGAAGAAGGAAGAAGAAGAAGAAGAAGAAACAGAAACAGAAACAGAAACAGAAGAAGAAGAAGAAGAAAAATTGCGAAGAAGAAGAGAATATATCAATAATAACAATATCAATAACAATAACAACATCAATTGATGTCATCATCATCATCACCATCATCATCATCATCTCATCATCATCATATCATCATCATCATCATATTAGTAGTAGTAGTAGTGGCAGCAGCAGCAGCCAGCAGCAGTAGTAGTAGTAGTAGTAGTAGCAGTAGTGTAGTAGTAGACGTAGTAGACGTAGTAGACGTAGTAGTAGTAGTAGTGTAGTAGTAGTAGTAGTAGAGTGTAGTAGTAGGTAGTAGTAGTAGTAGTTGTAGTAGTTAGTAGTGGTAGTAGTAGTTAGTAGAATCATCCTCACCCTCATCCTCATCCTCACCATCCTCTTCATCACCATCATCATCTATCATCATCATCATCATCATCATCGTCGTCGTCATCATCATCATCATCATCATTATTATTGTTGTTGTTGTTGTTATTATTATTATTATTATTATTATTATTATTATTATTATTATTATTATTATTATTATTATTATTATTATTATTATTATTATTATTGTTATTATTTATCATCATCATATTATTATTATTATTCTTGTTGTTGTTGTTGTTGTTGTTGTTCTTCTCTTCTTCTTCTTCTTCTTCTTCTTCTTCTTCTTCTTCTTCTTCTTCTTTTCTTCTTCTTCTTCTTCTTCTTCTTCTTCTTCTTCTTCTTCTTTCCATTACCATTACCATTACACTACCACTACTACAACTACTACTCTACTACTACTACTACTACTATACTACTACCACTACTACTACTATACTACTACTACTACTACTATATACTACTACTACTACTACTACTACTTACTTATGCTACTACTACTACTACTACTTCATATGATGACATTGGTATATTACCATCATCATTGTCTTAATAATTTCTTTCTCTGTTTTATTCTCTATTTTTTTCTTCTTTTTTTCCTCTTCTCCTCTGTTGTGGAGTAACAGTGTGTTCACGTGAGCGACGTATGTAATGGAAGGATTGGACTGCCTCAACTCCAACGATGAGTTGTCCTGTGGAAGAGTTGAGTTTCCAAAATTTGAGGTGTCTTACGCCTCACCTCCCTTTGAGGTGAACCGGTGGAAAAGGGCTCTCGATTTGTTCCTTACCTGATCACACGTGCCCCCCTACACACTACCTGGTCCTGATGTCGGTTTTGCTTCTGTCACCCCAGGTGTAACGGCATGAAGGATGTCCAATTGAGGACGAAGTGGGGTGTGACACCTACGTGTGAAGCTTTTATAAATGCTGGGGACTGGAGGAAAGAATATGCGTGCCTTGAACACCTGTGTGTGGTGGGCTCAGTGTCCAGGTAAGGATGATGAACTGTTTGTCAAATGGTGAGATTTGCCCTGACGTGTGTCTGTTTTGGTAACCGGTCACTTACAATGAGACTTTCTACATCCCGTTACCTAGACTGCAGCGGAGCTGGGTGATCTTGAAACCACCTAACTAACCATGTGATCCCTTGAATGCGGCATGCAGCTGTGGCTGGAGGAATTTAAGCGAAATCACGTTACCTAACTTTCGTGTCTTTGGACCTGGGGATAACTTGCTCAGATCTTAGCTTCGCCGTTTCACACCGCTTAAGAATTCAAGACTTGATCCTTTCCGGTCGACTTGTTTCCTTTGGTTTTCTGGCCCTACTCAGCCCTTTGAATTGGAATCAGTTGTTTTTCTAAAACTTCGGGTATAAAGATCAGATTCATTTTGAGGTAATTTCAGATTTTATGCCGGGATAAAGCTAGATTTTCCTCCAGTGACTAAAGTCATTAGGAAGAAAGCTTTGTTCAGAAATGTGAAGATTTGGATCTGCAGGGTTGTCCTGTGTCTGACTTCACCCCTACTTCATGAAAGAAATGCATTGCCTTGAAAAGGGTCATGGGGAAACTTCAAGTTTTGCTGTGCTGCCGTGTTGCCGGAAAGTTCACGGGAAGGTGGTTGGTCCAGCTGAGGGAAATCCCCTCCTGTGAAAAATGCTCAAATCCGTTTTCTATGAAATGGTCAGTTTTTTGTTTGCTATTTTTGCTCTGATTGCAAACCTAACTAGTTTCTTTCCGTATGAAAATGGTTTCAACAAGGTTAAAACCAGGGTTGGCTTTGTAGTTTTTGTAACCATTGGCTGTCTGATTTTTAATGGGGACTGTACCTGATGCTGATTGGAGTAGCCAACCGTATCTACTTGGCGTTTACCTGTGGAATGAAAGGAGTGGAAGCACAGCAGGACCTGCAGCACTGCAGGATTCCTGTCTCTGCTTCCCGTGAGGTCTCCTCCTTGTATCTGCCTATCCCCGGATCGCTTTTTTGGTCATCCGCTTTCCTTTCAGTCGCCTTCGCTTTGGAGGTCACCTCGGCGCAGGTGGCCAGTGTCATTGCTTGGGGACTAGGCATGATCCTGGCCCTCGTACTTTGTGCCTGTAACAGCTCACGGGATTTTACAGCCAGACAGGGATCTGCATTCCTTGCCGGTCACCAGAAACTGAAATTCCCCGGTCAGCATTCTCCTTCGCGTCATGGATTGTGATCAACCTGGCCATGTTCCTGTTGTTGCTACCGGCGAGTCTGATCTATGGTCGGTCAACACTGAACCCATGGCAGGGGACGGCGAGGGACCAAAGACGATGTCGTTTGAAGGACAAAACCAGATCGAAAGAGATCACCATAGCTCGCCCTCTTCTGTCATCGCCATGTCCGACTTTCTGTGCTGGTTCCCCATTGGTGTTGTGGACTCTGGCCAAGCTGGACATCCTTCCAGGGAGAGGTCAATGCAGCGCTGGCCACTGTCATTCTCCTTTAAATGCAGCTCTGAATCCCTTCCTCTACACCTACACCCCCCTGCGCAAAAACAGAAGAAAGAAAAAGAGAGAATCTGCAAATGTTTATCGTGCTAAGTCAAGAAAGAAGGCTGGTTCCTGTCGATGAAAACGTTTTTTTTTTCGTTGAAAAACCCCCCTTTAGGATCAAAATGCATGGCTAAAATACATAGTATTTTACAGGTAATGAAAGCAAAAGGAAGGATGAGCACGTTGAGCTTATGTTGTGCTTAAAATTTTTATGCTTTGTATGTAGCTTAGCCACACAATGTTGTGATTATATTTACATGTTTGTCATTGAAGTGATAGCCGGGGACGGTAGCCTGTGGACAGAACATTGGGCTCCCAATTTTGACGACCTGGGTTCGATCCTTGTTCGGGGGATTTTTTCCCCTGGAGTTAAATTTAGTGCTGACTCCCTGTCCTAAAAGTCCTTTGGATGGACTATAAACCGAGGCCCGTGTGCGAACACACGCAGAACTCTTGTGCAAACGTTAAATCCCATTTGCTTTTCGGGAAAAAGTAGGCCTTGTGTGCCGTCGGGAGCAGATGACAAAAATTTACAAAACGCTACACACGAGGCTGGTTGTAAAAAAAAAAACAAATAATGCGGGGGTCCCCAAACTCCGATATTAAACTAAAAACTAACTAACTAAATAAATAAAAAAAGAATGAATGAAAAATAAATAAATGAATAAAGAAAGAATGAAAAAAAAAATGAATGAATGAAAAAAAAAATGAATGAATAAATAAATAAATAAATAAATAATTTTAAAAAATAAATAAATAAATAAAAGTGTCCCCCATCCTTGCCTTTTTCCATGTCCGCCAGCCCACACAGTGGGCCCTACAAAAACAGCGCAGGATTCCCCCGGGTCGTTGTCACCCGGAACCTTTTCCCTTTTTGGGGTTGTCTATTTGGCCCCTTGTAATCCCACAACCCTTTGAAAGGATTTTCCAAACCCCCCCCCATTTCAACCCAACTAGATAAAAAGGGTAAACGGTAAAGTTATACGCCAAAACCCTTTGGGGGGTTTCCAAAACCCCCCCACCCTTTCAACCTTAACTAGCATAGAAAAAGGGAAAAAGGTTTTAAAGGTTATATGCCACAACCCTTTGAAGGATTGCCCCAAAAAACCCCCCCCATCTAAACCCCAACTAAATAGAAAAAAAGGGAAAGGAAAAAGGGGTCCCTTAAGCTTGTGGTCCCAGGGGGGGAAGCATCAGAGACCTCATTTTTTTTTAATTTATTTTGTTTTTCTTCTTTTTTTCAAGGATAAAGAAAAGCACCCCTGTGCTTTTTTTGCACCCGGCCCCCCTGTGATGCCGTTTTTTCAGTTTTGTCGTGCGTTCCCACCGCACACCTGGTTTTTCCTTTTTAAGCTGTCAATGGATATTTGCCCTTTTTAAAAGGCAGAGAAGGTAATTTTTGCAGCCAAGGGAGGATATAGGCGCTGCCTCGTAGGTGGCCACTGAAAAGTGGGGGGCGGGATACCCTTTTGGCGGGGGTGTTTTTATGTTGCCCCCCCCGGGGTTTAATTGTTAAGAGGTTTTTACTTTGGATTTTACAGAGTTCTGCTCAACCCCCCCTAAAAATTTTTTAGATGAGCTATAAGCGAGGTCCCCTTAAAAAAGCACGAGAATATTTGTGACACGAAACCCCTTTTGCTTTTTTGGAAAAGTAGGCCTTGTGTATAGGGGGAACCCGGTGCAAAATTTAAAATGCTACACTGGGACTCCCCTTTAAAAAACCCCCTGGGGTCATTCCTTATTCTTGAAACAAAAAAAAAATGAATGAATAAAAAAAACACAAAACAACACAGCAACCACAGAGGTTTTTTTTTGAAGTCCTTCAGGAAACACAAGCTGCGACCATTTATCCCCCAGCACTGCGGGAAAAGGGCCCCGGGAAGGGATGCTGGTTGCCAAATAAACCCAAAAAGAGAAGCAAAAGAGAAAGCATATTCTTCAAAAAATTATTTGGTAATTTGCCCCAAGATATTTTTAAAAAAAACTGGATAGCCTTGACAGCAAAACCCTGATCTTTATTTTTTTGATTTTTTTTTTTTAAAATACTTACTGTCTCTTGCATTGAAGGTTATTTTTTTCCCGAAAAGTTTTTAAACCCATAATTTTAAAATTTCATTGTATGTGAAGAATGATCTGCAAAAAAAAAGGGAAAATTCTATTAGACTTACTTCAGGTTGTCGTTTCTTTTTCCTTTAGAAGCATTCATGTATTTTTTAAAATTTTGTGTAAATCAAAAACCAAAATTTTCCTAAAAGTTAAATCCCAGCAACCCATGCCTTTGACAACTTAGAGAGAGAAAGTGAAGCCTGAAAAAGATTATCCTGCCAAGCAAAAATCGAAAAAAGCAGTGGAAACTTTCTACCTTGTTTCCTTTGACAATGATTGGAACTGCCACAGTCAGCCATGGGGGGAGAAAAAATGAAAATGGGAGGAACAAGGTAAGGCAAAGGGGTCCCAAAACCTATGTGGGGGTAGGGGGCAAGGTATCAGAGGCCTCAGCTTCTCTAGGGGGGCCGCATATTGAGGGGGGGCCCCATCTCCTCTCCCCGTCCTTTACCTTCCTGACCCTACCATTTTTAATGTGGAACTAAGGGACTGTACTAAAACAGGGCCCCAAAAGGTACCATCAATGGAATTAGTCCTTTTTTTTGTTTAACTTTTGCAGGGGGAAAGCAAGTGCTTGACCCCTTTAAACTGTCCCCCCTTTGGTAGGAACCATTTTTTTAAATAGTGGCACAATACTTTACCATTTGGAACTGTACGTTTTTTTACGGTTGGGGACAAAAAATTTACCATTTGGAACTGTCACTTTATTGATGTCGTGTACATACTTTACATTTGGAAGTCCTACTTGATTGTCTGGGTTCAATACTTTTTTCCCTTTTGGGACTGTGTAAATTTTTGTTGGGTACAATACTTTACCTTTAGGGGGGTGTCAGTAATTGATTGTCTGGGTAAATACTTTTTCCTTTTTTGGGGCTGTCACGTAATTTTTTGTTGGGTACAAAATTTTTAATTAATTAGGGGGTGACGTTTATTTTTTGTCTGGGTCAATACCTTACCATTGGGATGTCACGTTTTTGTTTGTCTGGCCCCCCTTCTCATGTAAACCATAAAATTTTTTGGAGTGTCAGTTTCAGGGGTTTTGGCTATGGTATTGACTCTTAGAGAGAATGTGGTGAAAGGTTTTAAAAAATCAATTTTTTTTTTCCGAGGGTACTTTGGATTAATATTAAAAGTGTTTTTTTTTTATCAAGCCATCATCTAGAGAAAAAAATTTCCAATTCTTTTTTTAAATAACATTTTTTGGCAACCTTAAAAAAATAAACATTTTTAAAAAAAAAGCAAAAAGAAAAAAGAAAACAAGCAAAGAAGAAATGCATCTAAATCACAATCACATATGCAATCAAAAATGCAGCACGCGTGCACACTTTCAGATTTTAGGGCTATCGTGCTATCTTCTAGCTGTGGTTATAAATTTTTTGGGGTGTCCGTTTTATTTCAAAAGGTGTGTCCCAAACAAGAGAAAAAAAAATTATTATGGTAAAAAAACGGTTTTAAAGCCAGGTCTTTTGAGTCTTTTCTCTTCTTGAAATGTATCTCAGCAAAACCTCAATGTTAGCTTTGTATTTTGTGGCATTTTGTAATTTTTTCTCTCTCTCTCTCTCCCCTCTCTTCCCCTCTCTCTCTCTCCTCTCTCTCTCTTTCTCTCTCTCTCTCCCCTCTCTTTCTCTCCTCTCTCTTTATATATTTAAAATTTTTAAAAGTATGTGTGTGTGTGGGTGGTGTGTGTGTGTGTGTGTGGTCAACTCACACCACACACACAACCACACACCCCCCACACACACACAAACCCCACACACAACTTTTAAAAAATTTTTATTTATATATTATATTATATATATTAATATATATTTTGTTATGTAATGTATATTATATATATATATATATTATATACATTATATAATATAATTATATTATTTTTATATATATAATATTATATATATAATTTTATGTGTGTGTGTGTGTATGTATGTTTTTATTGTTTGTATTTTTTTTAAATTTTTATTATTTATTTTTATATTTATATATATTAATTTTTTTTTTTTGTTTGTGTGTGTTTGTGTGTTTGGGTTTGAGTGTTGTAAACACACCACACCACACCACACAACAAAACACAAAACAATATTTAATTTTTATATATTTATTATATATAACTTATATATATATATATATTTTAATATATATATATATATTATATAATAAATATATATATATTTCGCAATAAACATCCCCGGGGAAAGGCGAAACCCCAAAATATTGGGGAGATCTATATGCTGGTTGTTCTACTTTCCCTTTGTGTTTATATTATATATATATATTTATATTTTTTATATATATATGTGTGTGGGTGTGTTGGTGGTGTTGTGTGTGTGTGGTGGTGTGTTGGTGTGGTGTTGTGTCTGTGTTGGGGGTTTTGTGTCTGGGGGGTCGTGTGTGTGTGTGTCTGGGGTGTGTGAGTGTGTCTGTGTGTCTGTGTGTTGCCCCCCTTTTCCCACCATCTCACTAAAAAAAAAAAAAAAAAGAGATGTTTTACACTTTAGATTTATTTTCTATGACCTCTTGAAATAAAACATCTGTCCCCACTCATTTCCACATTTTCGTTGGGATTAAAAACAAACTTAAATTTACCAAAAATTTGGGGCACCGCCATGATTTTTCCCAACGGTCCAAAAATTTTCCCCAAAAAAAAACATTGTCAGAGTAAAAAAAAAACATTGCCAATACTTTACCCTTTTATTGAAAAACAAAAATAACAGTTAGAGTTTCATTTTCCCCCCTTATTGCAGGTTATAATCTCAAATAAATGGGACAATTTTTTTACTACATCCCCTTTGTGTAAAAAGTTGTACATTGTCAGTGTGCTTTTACCTTTTCAAGCAATAGAATTCTGGAAATCGCTTTGATATGGTGGAAAATGGGAAATCACAAAAGAATTAAAAGAAAAGCGTAGCTTTTTTTTTTTTTTTCTCTTTAATGACTCTTTGGGGTTTTAAAAACAAATTACAGTGAAACCCCCCCAATTGTAGAATAATGGTGAAAAAGGAAGGAAAAATTTTCATACCATGACTATGCTGTAAAAAAAAAATTAAACAAATGAAAAAAACTTTTAAATTTCCCCGGTGATTTTTGACTGACAAATTTGTTTTTTTAAAAAAAAAACCAAAAACACTGGCTTCATCACATGAAAAAAGGGGGCCCAACCCCTGTCAAAATCAGGCTTTTTTTTAACCCCTTTTTCTCCCCCCTCAATTTATGATTTCGCCCCCAAAAAGGGGGCGATTTTCCCCAAAAACATTAAACATTTCACAATTTGTACTTTTTTTCTAGTGAAATTAGAAATTACATCGAAAAATTATCAGTGCTAAGAAAAAAAAAAAGATTTCACCCCACCGTTCCTTTAGGGGTTTCGCATTCTTCACAGATTGGGTCTTTTAATTAAACCGTGGTCTCTTTAAAAAAAGGGGGGGGAAGGTTTGTTTGCAAGTAATTATGGCACACCAAACTTTGGTCCTTTTTTAAAAAATTTTTTTAAAATTTTTTTCTTGGGTCATTTTTCATTTTTTCAATTTGCAAATTTTTTTTTTTGTTGTTGTTTTTGTTGTTTTTTTTTTGGGGGGTTTTTTTTTCTTTTGTTTTGGTTTTGGTGGTTGTTTGGGGTTTTTAACACACAAAAATTCCCATTTGATTAACAATCTATTTTGTTTGCTATTTTTTTGGTGCTTCAAAAAAATTTAAGGCTAAAAAAAGTTTGTTTCTGGCGTTTCATACTTGAGGCTAGGAAAAATTTTCCCCCCCTTTTGTCTATGTGTTCATTTTTACATTGTGTATTTTTCAGGCAAAAACAATTATCCCCCCCTTTTGTTCATTATGAATATTTCTCGTGTGTATTATTGGGCCAAAAAAAAACTCCTCTTTTTATACTTTTTGTTTATTTTATGTACTATACTATCTGGGGCCAGAAAAAAAATTATCTCCCCTTTTAGTTCGCTTCTTTTATGGGTTCATTTCTGCTTGGGCACTGCATTTGCACGAAAAAATTGTCCTTGGTTGCTTCCCCCTTCCCTTTGTTGTTTCACCTTATCCTTTGTTGCTTCCTTCCCCTTTTTTGTTTTACCTTCCCCCTTTTTTGTTTCACCTACCCTTTTGTTGCTTACCTCCCCCGTGTTGTTTCCCCTTTAAACCCTTTTTTTTTTTTTCCTTACCCTTGTGTTGTTTACCTTAACCCCTTTTGTTTTTTTCCCTTTTCTCTGTGTTTTTCCCCTTTTGTGTTTTTTCCCTTTATCTGTGTTTTTCACCTTGTCTTTTTTTTCTGTTCTTTCCCCCTTTCCTTTTTTGCTGCTTCTTTCACCTTGTCCCTGGGGTTCTGTTTTTTTTCCCTTGTCCTTTAGTTCTACGTCTTTCACCTTGCCCTTTTTTTGCTGTTTTTTTACTTGTCCTTTAGTTGCGTTTTTTTTCACCTTGCCCATTGTTTTTTTACCTTTTCTTTTCGTTCTTCTCTTGCCCCTTTGGTTCTTCTTTCTGTTGTGTGTGCACTGTTTTTTTATGCTCTGCTGTCGTTGGTTCCAAGGACCTGGTGAAAAAAAAAGGTGTTGGTGCTATCCTTTGGGGGGGGGAACCCTCCTCTTGCTGATACCCCCCCCTTTACAAAAAAATTATCACTTTTTTCTGACGGGAAAAAATTTCCTCATTACAAAATTAAATCACTTGTTCCGACTCAGAAAAGTTTCACCATTACAAAATTAACCCCTTGTTCTGATCAGAAGGCTTCCATCATTCAAATTAACCCCTTGTTCTGACTCAGAAGAGTAGATGGCCGGATGCCCCCGGAAAACCCCCTTTTTTCTGGTTTTTTTTCGCTTTTAAAGTGGCCTGTATGCGTCCTGGTAAGAAACCCTTTTTCTTTTCTGGTTATTTTTTGCTGTAAGGTGGCCCCTTTTGGTCCTGGAAGCCCCCCCTTTTTTTGGTTATTTTTGCTGTAAAAGTGGCCTGTATGCGTTGGTAACACACCTTCTTTTTTTGGTTATTTTTCGCTGTAAAAGTGGCCGTAGCGCCCGGGGAAAAAACCCCTTTTTTTTTCGGGGTTTTTTTTTCCCTTTTCCCCAAAAAAGGGGGAAATTTTTGGGGGGAATCTAGAAAGTTTACTGATGGTTGAGTGTTGGCATCACTGAAAACAGCTTTGCTTTTTGTTTTTTTAAGTTGTATAACACCCCCTTTGTGTGATGATGATGATGATGATGATGTTGATGATTGTGATGTGATGATGGGGATGATGAGTGATCACAATGGAGAGAATGAAGAAGAAGAAGAAGAAGAAGAAGAAGAAGAAGAAAGAAGAAGGAAAAAAGAAGAAGAAGAGAAAAGAAGGAAGGGAATGCGAAAGAGAAGAAGAAAGAAGAAGAAAAGAAGAAAAAGGGGAAAAATGCGAAAGGGGGGAAAAAAGAAAAGAAGAAGAAGAAGAAGAAGAAGAAGAAGAAAAGAAGAAGAAAAAGAAAAAAGAAGAAGAAGAAAGGAAAAGAAGAAGAAACAGAAACAAAAAAAAGAAACAGAGAAGAAAAAGAAGAAAAATGCGAAGAAGAAGAAGAATATATCAATAATAACAATTAATAACAATAAAAACATAAATGATTTTTTTTATCATCATCCCCCCCTCATCATCTCATCATATATCTTTCATCTATCTTATCTTATTAGTGTAGTAGTAGTGCAGCAGCAGCGCAGCAGCAGCATAAAAAGTAGTGAGTGTAGCAGTAGTAGTATGTAGACGTAGTGGGGGTAGTAGACGTAGTAGTAGTGTAGTGTAGTAGTAGTAGTAGTAGTATAGTAGTAGTAGTAGTTTAGTAGTAGAGTAGTAGTAGTAGTTGTGGAGTGTAGTAGTAGAAAAAATCCTCACCCTCATCCTCTCTCCCTCCTCATCATCCCCATATATATTCATATCATATCTCGTCGTCGTCATTATCATCATATCATTTATTATTGTTGTTGTTTTTTTTTTATTATTATTATATTATTATTATTTTTTATTATTTTTTTTTTTATTATTATTTTATTATTATTTTTTTTTTTATTGTTTATTATTTCTCATCTTTTTTTTATTATTCTTGTTGTTTTTGTTGTTGTTGTTCTTTTCTTTCTTCTTCTTCTTTTCTTTTTTTTTTTTTTTTTTTCTTCTTTTTTCTTCTTTTCTTCTTTTTTTTTCCTTTTCTTTTCTTCTTCCTTTTTATTACCATTACCACTACCCACATATACTATACTACTACTACTATACTATACTACTACTACCCCCACTACTACTACTACTACTACTCTACTACTACTACTACTATATACTCTACTACTTTCTATATGCTATACTATACTACTATTCATTGTGAATTTTGGTTTTTACATCATCATTTTTTCATAATTTTTTCTTGTTTTATTCTTATCTTTTTTTTTTTTTTCCTCTTTCCTTGTTTGTGGAGTCAAAAATGTGTTCACTGAGCGACGTATGTAATGGAAAAGGTTACGCCTCAACTCCCCAAGTGAGTTGTCCCCTGGAAGAGTTGAGTTTCCCAAAAAAATTTTTAGGGGGCTTACGCCTCACCCCCCCTTTAGGTGAACCTGGTGGAAAAGGGGGCTACGATCTTGTTCCTCTACCCATCACCGTGCCCCCTACACATACCCCTGTCCTGATGTCGGCTATTGCTTCCTGTCTACACAGGGTAAAAGGGTGAAGGACTGTCCAAGATGAGGACGAAGTGGGGGGGGACACCTACAGGTGAAGGGGTTTTATAATGGGGGGACTGGAGGGAAAGAATTGCGTGACTTCAAACCTGTGTGAGGTGGGTCAGTGTCCCGGGAAGGTGATGAATGAGTGTCACAGGATGGATTTTGCCCGCCAGTGTGTCTGTTTTGGTAACCAGGTCACTTACAATGAGACATTTCTACATCTCCGTTACCTAGACTGCGCGGAGCTGGGCTGATCTTGAACTCCATCCTCAACTACACCTGCTGATCCCCCTTGAATGCGGCTTTTAGATGTGGCTGGAGGAATTTAAGCGAAATCCGTTACCTAATTTGTGTCTTGGACCCCAGGGTAACTTGCTTCTGATTTAGCTTCGACCGTTTCACACCCAAAGACTTGATCCTTTCCGGTAACGACTTGTCCTCTGGTTTCTCTGGCCCTACTCAGACTTTGAATCTGGAATCAGTTGTTTTTTGATCTTCGGGAGTATCAGATCAGAGTTCCAGTTTACAGGTAATTTCAGATTTTATGCCCGGGATACAACAGCTAGATTTTTCCTCCAGTGGACTAAAGTCATTAGGAAGAAAAGCTTTGTTCAGAAATGTGAAGATTCTGGATCTGCGGGTTGTCCTGTGTCTGACTTCAGCCCTCACTTCATGAAAGAAATGCATGCCTTGAAACGGGTCACTGGGGACAACTTCAAGCTGTGCTGTGCTGCCGTGTTGCCGGAAAGCTTCACAGGGAAGTGTGCTGCTCCAGCTGATGAAATCTCCTCCTGTGAAAACCTGCTCAAATCCGTTTTCTATGAAATGGTCAGTTTTTTTGTTTGCTATTTTTGCTCTGATTGCAAACCTAACTAGTTTCATATTCCGTATGAAATGGTTTCAACAAGGTAAAACCAGGGTTGGCTTTGTAGTGTTTGTCATCCATCTGTGCATGTCTGATTTTTTAATGGGACTGTACCTGATGCTGATTGGAGTAGCCAACCGTATCTACTCTGGCGTTTACCTGTGGAATGAAAGAGAGTGGAAGCACAGCAGGACCTGCAGCACTGCAGGATTCCTGTCTCTGCTGTCCTGTGAGGTCTCCTCCTTGCTCATCTGCCTCATCACCCTCGATCGCTTTCTGGTCATCCGCTTTCCTTTCAGTCGCCTTCGCTTTGGAGTCACCTCGGCGCAGGTGGCCAGTGTCATTGCTTGGGGACTAGGCATGATCCTGGCCCTCGTACCTTTGCTGCCTGTAACAGCTCACTGGGATTTCTACAGCCAGACAGGGATCTGCATTCCTCTGCCGGTCACCAGAACTGACTTTCCCGGTCAGCATTACTCCTTCAGCGTCATGATTGTGATCAACCTGGCCATGTTCCTGTTGATTGCTACCGGCCAGAGTCTGATCTACTGGTCGGTCACACTGAACACCATGGCAGGGGACGGACGAGGGACCAAAGACGATGTCGTTCTGAAGGACAAAACCAGATCGAAAGAGATCACCATAGCTCGCCGTCTTCTGGTCATCGCCATGTCCGACTTTCTGTGCTGGTTCCCCATTGGTGTCTGTGGACTGCTGGCCAAGCTGGACATCCCTGTACCAGGAGAGGTCAATGCAGCGCTGGCCACTGTCATTCTGCCTTTAAATGCAGCTCTGAATCCCTTCCTCTACACCTACACCGCCCTGCTGCAAAAACAGAAGAAAGAAAAAGAGAAGAATCTGCAAATGTTTATCGCTGCTCAAGTCAAGAAAGAACTGGCTGGTTCCTGTCGATGAAAACGTTTCTTTTCGTTGAAAAACCCACACTGTATTAGGATCAAGGATGCATGGCTAACATACATAGTATTTTACAGGTAATGAAAGCAAAATGGAAGGACTGAGCACGTTGCAGCTTATGTCTGTGCATTAAAATTGTATGCTTGTGTATGTAAGCTTATGCCACACAATGTTGTGATTATATTTACATAGCTATAGTCATTGAAGTGATAGCCGAGGGACGGCATAGCCTAGTGGACAGAACATTGCGCTCCCAATTTGACGACCTGGGTTCGATCCTTGTTCGAGGGGATTTTTCCCCTGGAGTTAACATCAGTGCTGACTCCACTGTCCCTAAAAGTCCTTTGGATGAGACTATAAACCGAGGCCCCGTGTGCGAACACACGCAGAACATCTTGTGCAAACGTTAAATCCTATTCTGCTTTTCGGAAGAGTAGGCCATTGTGTGCCGGCGGGAGCAGATGACAAGATTTACAAAACTGCATACACACGAGGACTGGTTGTAAAAAAAAAAAACATGAATGCGTGGTCCATTATCTCCGATATAGATAACTAAATAACTAACTAACTAAATAAATAAATAAATGAATGAATGAATAAATAAATAAATGAATAAATGAATGAATGAATAAATAACTGAATGAATGAATAAATAAATGAATGAATAAATAAATAAATAAATAAATAAATAAATAAATAAATATAAATAAATAAAAGTGTCCCCCATCCTTGCCTGTGCCATGTCCAGCCAGCCCCACACAGCTGGGCCCTACAACAGCAGCAGCAGGAACTTCCCACTGGGTCAGTCTGCTCATCCAGGAACCTCTTCCTTCATGGGGTAGTCTAGTCTGGCCGCTTGATAATGTCACAACCCTTTGAAAGGATTGTCCAAACACCCCCACATTCTCAACCTCAACTAGCATAAAAAGGGTAAACGGTAAAGGCTTATACTGCCACAACCCTTTGAGAGGATTGTCCAAAACACCCCCACCACCATTCTCAACCTTAACTAGCATAGAAAAAAGGGTAAACGGTAAAGGCTTATACTGCCACAACCCTTTGAAAGGATTGTCCAAAACACCCCCACCATTCTCAACCTTAACTAGCATAGAAAAAAGGGTAAACGGTAAAGGCTTATACTGCCACAACCCTTTGAAAGGATTGTCCAAAACACCCCCACCCATTCTCAACCTTAACTAGCATAGAAAAAGGGTAAACGGTAAAGGCGTCCCATAAGCTATGTGGTCCCAGGGAAGGGAAGCATCAGAGACCTCAGCTTTTTTTAATTCTATTTTGTTTATTCATTCTTTTTTTTTCAAGGAAAATAGAATAGCATCCATGTGCTTTTTTTGCAGCCAGTCCCATGTGTATGCCGTTTTATCAGTTTTGTCGTGCGTTCCCACCAGCACACCATGGTCTACCATTCAAGCTGTCAATGGATATCTGCCCTCTTTAAGGTCAGAGAAGGTAAATTAATGCAGCCAAGGAGAGGATATAGGCGCTGCCCTCAGTAGGCTGGCCACTAGAAAAGTGGGAGGACGGGATAGCCTTGTGGTCAGAGTGATGTGTTCATGCTCTGCTGCCCTGGGTTCGAATCTCGTTCAAGAGGATTTTTACTTTGGAGTTAACATGAGTTCCGACTCAACGCCCCCTAAAAATTCTTTAGATGAGACTATAAGCCGAGGTGCCGTCTACAAACGCACGCAGAATATCTTGTGCACACGTTAAACCCGTTTTGCATTTTGGAAGAGTAGGCCGTTGTGTACTAGTGGGAACGGATGACAAAATTTACAAAACTGCATACACATGGTGACTGCCTGTAAAAAAAGCCCATGAGGGCTCATTCCATTATTCTTGAAACAAAAGAATGAAATGAATGAATAATAAATAACACAACACAACACAGCACACACACACACAGAGTTTTTTGTGCTAGAAGTCCTCTCAGGACAACACAAGCTGCAGACCACTTTATCCCTCAGCACACTGCAGGGAAGGTGTCCCTGAACGGAATGCTGGATTGCCAAATGAACCAAAAAGAGAAGCAAAAGAGAATGCATATTCTTCAAAAAGTTCATTTGGTAATCTTGCCCACAAGATATTTGCAAACATACTGGACTAGCACTTGACAGCAACCCATGATCTTTCATTTCTTTTGATTTTTTTTTAAAGTACTTACTGTCTCTTGTATTGAAGGTTATATTTCCCCAGAAAACGTATACATCACCATAATTGTAAAATATTCATTGTATGTGAAGAATGACTCATGCAAACATAAGGAATTGCTATTAGACATTACTTCAGGTTGTCGTTTCTTTTTACCTTTAGAAGCATTCATCGTATTTAAGAATTTGTGATAAATCAAAGCCAAGTTTGGCCTAAGAAGTAGAAATCCCAGCAACCCACTGCCTTTGACAACTCTATGAGAGAGAAAGTGAAGACCTGAAAAAGATTCATCCTGCCAGAGCAAACGTCGAAAAAGCAGACTAGGAAACTTTCCTACCTTGTTCTCCCTCTTGACAATGATTGGAACTGCCACAGTCAGCCATGGCGGTAGAGACATGAAAGTGGGAAGGAACAATGGTACAAGCAAAGGTGTCCCATAACCTATGTGGTCGTAGGGGAGCAAGGTATCAGAGACCTCAGCTTCTCTAGGGGCCAGCATATTGAGGGCGGCACCCATCTCCTCTCCCTCGCTCCTTTACCTTCCATGACCTACCCATTTACAGCTGTGTGAACTAAGGGACTGTACTAAAGCAAGGTGCACAAACGGTCACCCATCCAATTGGTAATTAGCTCCATGTTGCTTGTTTAACTTTTGCAGGGGGAAAGCAAGTGCTCTGACCATTAAGCTGTCCCGCCCCTTTGTGTAGGAACACATTTTTTTTAAATAGTAGGCGGCTGGTGACATGTCCATTATTCATCTGGGTACAATATTTTACCATTTGGGGACTGTCACGTTTACTGATTGTCTGGGTACAATACTTTACCATTTAGGAACTGTCACATTTATTGATTGTCTGGGTACAATACTTTACCATTTAGGAACTGTCACGTTTATTGACGGTCTGGGTACAATACTTTACCATTTAGGAACTGTTCACGTTTATTGATCGTCTGTGTACAATACTTTACCATTTAGGAACTGTCACGTACATTGATTGTCTGGGTACAATACTTTACCATTTAGGGACTGTCACGTACATTGATTGTCTGGGTACAATACTTTACCATTAATTAGGGACTGTCACGTTTATTGATTGTCTGGGTACAATACCTTACCATTAGGGACTGTCATGTTTATTGTTTGTCTGGCCACCATTCTCATGCTGACCATCAAATTTAAGTGAGTGTCAGTTTCATTGGCTTTATGGCTATGTTATTGACTACTTAGAGAGAATGTGGTGAATAGGTTTCAAAGTCAAGTTTTTGTTTCCAGATGGTACTTTGGATTAATATTGAACTGTTTTTTTTTCATCAAGCCATCTATCTAGAGAAAAAAATTACCAATATCATTTAACTAACATGATTTGCAACTGTCACGTAAATTTATTGTCTGGGTACCCAAAACTTTACCATTTTTGGGACTTTCCACGTACATTGATTGTCTGGGGACAAACTTTACCATTAATTAGGGACTGTCACGTTTTTTGATTGGCTGGGTACAATACCTTTTCCATTAGGGGGACTGTCCCTGT
>CM060343.1:27878302-27885802 GCA_030674155.1 Stramonita haemastoma
TCACTGTTACTTTGTTTTGCATTTTGAACAGCTTTATACAGACTACGCTCCACTGATTTTGGATTGTTTGGCCACGGGAAGAGCACGTGTCACAAACACTCCGTTACATAGATTTGAAGAAAAACCTTTTTGTTTAGCAATGGATTTATGTGTCTTGCACATTGGACCTCAGGCATGGGAGGGAAGTGTTATCGTTAAAGTCTTTCTGATAAAAAAGGTAAAAGTAAAGGTGAAGGTGTCCCATAACCTGTGTGGTCGTAGGGGAGCGAGGCGTCAGAGACCTCAGCTTCTCTAGGGGCCAGCATGTTGAGGGCGGCGCCCATATCCTCTCCCTCGCTGCTTTACCTTCCCTGACCCTAAAGAGGGAAGGTGCCCATTTACAGCTGGGCGAACTGGGAGGAGGGGGGGGCTGTATTGAAGCCAAGGCGCGCAAACGGTCACCCATCCAACTGGTAACCACACTCGATGCTGCTTGACTGTGGGAAAAGCGAGCGCTCTAACCACTGAAAAAAGGTGAAATAGATTAATAATGCATAAAGTATGCAAAGCCTGACCGTTGGTGAACCTTGGATGTCTAACCAAGGAATGAAGGTTTTAAGAATGCTGAAAGCTTCTTGTGGAGGAGGGCTATCCTACATAAAAATCCAAACACGAACAACATTTTTCTCTAATTAAACCTTGGTAGCTCGCTTACTGCAATAACAGAGAAATCCAGAAGGAAAAATCATTCCATAATATTGTTTAGTTTCTACTTCATAAGCTTAATAAATTGTTTTGTATAAGTCTGCATAGAGTCAGCTGGGCATATGAAAGAACAATGGAAAGCTTATGATACGCACTGGAACCAACAAGAAGACTTCTAACTTTAAAAAAAAAACGAACAAAAAATAATATATGTAAGACATGCACTACAAAATCAAGGACGCAGACCTCACAAAACCTTGCTTCCAAGAGAGCTTTCACCATTCTCTCTTGGGCAACATCACTAAATTCTATGGCATAAGAATCCTTGAAGTCAGCAGGGCGAGTGAAGACCAAAGGATGTGGAGAAGAGGGGTGTCGCTATCATTTGACTCGCAGCTAACGCTGAACTCGGTGATGCTGGCAGATGTAACAGACACATCTGTCTAGAGTTGTTTTTTTCATCAAAGGAACTGTCAGACGTTATGATGAAACAGACAGACGGAGATGAGGTTTTATTCACGTCTGTACAATCACCCGTCATAATATGAACGATGACACCTCTACTGTGAAATATTGTCCACGCATACGTAACACCACCACGGCAGGGATGAAAGCATCACTGTCAGGTTTCTCTCTATGCGTTGACCCAACAAAGTCAGCTCGTCTCTGCTGTTGATCTACAAGGTCCACTGGTTTTCCAACCACTGATGTATACCTTCGGATGCCCATAGGACTGGAAACCTGTCACCTGATCTGCTCAACTGTCTACCCTGTGACAGCACATGTCAGAGGGGTTTTAGGTGGACAAAAGCAGCAGCATAAAGATAAGAAATATGGAAGTAATGATATGTGTGTGTGTCCTAAGTACTAGTCAAGGTGGCAACTGAGAGAAAACAGAAACTTTTAAAGTGAAGGGGTAATGGTTTTTTTTTCTTCAGAAGGAGGGAGAGGTTAGCGAACTAGTATCAATACTGCTGTTCAGCTTCACCTGCTCTGTGACTTTCTCCTGCCGGTATCTTCTGAGACATAAGTTCAGGAGAATTTGACATGGGTTGTTTCAGATTGACAGACAAATAAGTCATTGTTGTGTTGTAACTGCGTCTGTGTAGGGGGGGGGGGGGGGCTGTGTGTACATGTGTTTGCGCGTACAGACACAGAAAGCAATGTTTGCATGAAGCTCAAGCTAAAGAAGTCAAAACCATAAGAATTATATTCCCACCAATAGTACAACCCTAACTGATTACAATATCAAACTGACTTAACTACAAGCGTGGGTGAGAAAAACCACACCTTGTATTTTGTTTTTCAAAGTTTTTGGAGACTCTTCCAAAGATTTTAACTTACAAAAATAAGGTTTGGACCAGAATCTGCTTGAATGACTCAAACCGAACAAAACAAAAGAACCCCCTTCAAAACATGCAAATAGTTCCAATCTGCTTTACATCAGAAACAAGCCAGTGACGCATGTGTGGGCAGGTAGTGGAAAACCCAAGACAACTGACCAATTCCAGGGAACAACTCCACAACAGATAAGAAGACCCCATACGGTGAAGACTTAATCCTATTACTTATACACTTCAGCTTCTCTCGGCTTGTCGTGTCTCTGAGGCGATCCTTAATGCCTTGTTTTGCAATGCCTCTGGGTCTGGTTAACTTATCTGCAAGTTTTGTTTTCATAGTTTTGAAGTGTATAGTTTCAAGGTAATTACAGAGTCATAACTTTTAGATCTTAATTTTTGTTTCTTTCTTTTCCTAGTTTTTTTTTCAGAAAAATACATTCACGTTTTAAAATCTGTACAAAAATATCGAGCAGCGAACGAAGCATACACGTGTAATACAATTAATATAAAACATAATTATTCTATTAAACCTAGTCTTTGGTGACAAATTTTTTCTACTCAAAAAGAGAGACAGAAAAAAGAAAGCAAGTACAAAATGGAGGAGGATGGAGATAAAAAGAAAAAAAACAAAAACAGACAAGAAAAAGAATTGCGGAAACGAATTGCAAAAGAGAAACAAGACTTAAATCCAAAAACTTCCTAATAAAAATACTAAGAAGAAGACGAAAAAAAAGGCAAAAAAATATGCGAAGAAGAAGAATAGCAAAGAAGATGAACTTTAAAAAGAAAGAACTGCAAAGAAGATGAATTGCACAGAAGAAAAATTGATGTGTGTAGAATTTGCAAAGAAGAATAACTGCAAAAAAAACAAGAGATATTTGCGAAGAAGAAGAAGAAAAATGCTAAGAAAGAAGAAGAAGAAGAAGAAGAAGAAGAAGAAGAAGAAGAAGAAGAAGAAGAAGAAGAAGAAAGAAGAAGAAGAAGAAGAAGAAGAAGAAGAAGAAGAAGAAGACTTTACGTTGAAGGCAAGGAAGTCATCTCCTACGAGTGTAAACTACTTTGTATAGCATTGCCCGGAAAAAAACACAAATTATCTTTCAAAATTCAACTTGTTTTGGGAACAAATATTTTGTTTATTCGTAGCAAGAGTAATCAAAAAGCAAACATTTCCAAAACTTGAACATGGATATTTCATTGATGATCATGGCGTAAAAAACGGTTGGAAACGTAAACTCTTATCGGTTTGTTTCTTGTATTTTTTTAAACCGAAGTCAACTTTCGTGGGATACTTCTTTTTATCTACAGTTAAAAACCCCAACATTTTTCTATGAATTACAAATCGATCTATAGGTGGTCTATTGATCTATAGGAAAGACAGTGGCAGGATGTTTAAGACGTTCGCCTGCCAATATGTAAATCGTGAGTTTCTGGGTTCGTACCCAGCCTCGCCCTTTCTTCCCAGTTTGACGAAAAAATCGAACTGAATGTCAAAGTCATTCGGATGAGACTCGAAACCAAGGCAGAACATCTTGCGCACACGTTAAAACCCCGTTCCACCTTTCGGAAGAGTAGGCCATCGCATGCCGGTAGGAGCGGATGACAAAATTATAACAAACCAGCATGCACACAGGTGTCGTGTTTAGACACCATCCCTGAGGAAAAATCGGGGAGTTGGAGTCCCAGAGCGGCTCGGGGCTGTAGGTATATGGCAACGTTCTGGTGGCTCCTGCGACGGTACTGGAACCATTCGTATCGGTCAATGCCTTTCCAATGGATCATTCCAGTGCCGTGGAGAGGGGGGGTCTGCTGCATGGGTAACAGCTTGCCCTCCATACATACTTGCCCAGGCTTTGCGCTCTAAAGACTAGAGCGCAACTCCATAGTCTTCTGAGACTGATGGGTGCCTACTACTACTTCTATAGGTGGTTTGGCTGCTGCTAACAGTTTAAGAAGGGAATAAAAATCCACTATGGAAACAAAAGACATTTTCGAAACATTAGTGTCTTATGCTTATTCTTTTGTTTTAGACTATCTTTCAATTATCTCTATTATTTTGCCATTGGTTTTTATTATTCTCTCTTTCTCTCTCTCTCTCTCTCCTCTTCTCTCTCTCTCTCTCTCTCCTCTCTCTCTCTCTCTCTCTCCTCTCTCTCTCTCTCTCTCTCTCTCTCTCTTCTCTCTCTCTCTCTCCTCTCTCTCTCTCTCTCCTCTCTCCTCTCTCTCTCTCTCTCTCTCTCCTCCCCTCTCTCTCTCTCTCTCTCTCTCTCTCCCTCTCTCTCTCTCTCTCCCCCTCCCTCTCCTCTCTCCTCTCTCTCTCTCTCTCTCTCTCCCTCCCTCCCCCCCTCCCTTCTCTCTCTGTCTCTCTCCCTCCCTCCTCCCCCCTCTCTCTCTCTCTCGTTCTCTCTCTTTTTCATTCTTTATTTCTCTTTCTCTCTCGGAGATATTTATTTTTTTCCTGTCTTTCTCTCTCAGCTAGAGAGGAAATGATGCGCACGACACAAACCAAATTTGGCTAATTGCGTCAACAGAAAAGGGAGACCACTGCAAGCCCAGCTGCACGTGCCACAATCTGGCAGTCAGGTGAGGGGCAAAAACGATTGGCTAATCAGATCGCTTCAGGAGGCTAATGGATGTCAGCTCATCGCTATAAGTCTGTAATGATTAATGCAATACCATGCCATCTCTCTGCCAGTTAATTCTGCCTTGTTACCCCCCATCAAGTTAGCTCCAGTAAGACTTGACTTTTTTTTTTGGGGGGGGGGGGTCGGCTAGAGTTCCGTCTTTCACAGGCTGTGAGCTTGTGCGTATGTAACTGTTTTTTGTTGTCCTCTGTTAATGTGAAATATGGACCATAACAGCAGACACTGAAAGAAGGATACAGGCAATGGAAATGAAGTACTTTCGCAAACTCCTCGGCATTTCATACAGAGATCCCATCACTAATGAAGAAGTGAAAACTAGAACAAAGAATGCCATCGGTCTCTATGAAGAGCTCCTGATTTCAGTGGAAAAACCGCAATTTAAAGTGGTACGGGTACGTCACACGAACATCTGGACTGGCCAAGACTGTCTTACAGGGAACAGTAAGGGTAGGGAGACAAAGAGGCAGACAGAGAAAACGATGGGAAGACAACATCAGAGAGTGGACAGGCCTTGGGTGGAGCGATCTACTACGGAGGGCGGAGGACCGTGGGGAGTGGAGAAGGCTGGTTGCAAAGTCTTCAGTTGTGCCCCCACGGTCCGCTAGATGTCGGGTCAGGTGAAGGTGAAGGGGAAGGGAAGGTGAAGGTGGAGGGGAAAGTATCATTGCAGTCTGACTTCAGGGGTGTCTGTACTTTGATTTTTTTTTTTTTTGAAGTCCTGGAGAAGTTGTTGGGAGAATGCACTGATCGTTTTCATGTTATGATATACCCTGTCCTCTGTAGGGATGCTGTCAGTATAGATAACAGTGCATCCGTCTTGAAATTTTGTGCTAGGAATTCCCTCTTTTCTATCCATCTTTTTTTTTTTTTGCCTTGTTCCTTTTCTTCCTGTCATCTCCTTCCTGTCATTTTTGTGAGGTATTGGTCCAATTTGCAGCCTTTTCCCAACTCAGAAAGGCATGAAATCTGACCATTCTCTTCCATGCCGAAGTCGGATGCGCTGGGCCTGACTTGTCAGGTGCAACCCATTTTCACTCATGTGACAGGCAGTAGGTGTTGTCTGAGTGTTCCACGACGAAAAAGAAGAAGAATGTACACTGTAATTAAATATGTGTTCATTGAAAATCATCCATTTAAATTCTGAGTCATGCATGAAACATAGTATGGAAGCTTCGAACGTAAGTCTTTCCTGTATTCTTTCATCTTTCCTTAAAGAAAACAACGACAACAACAATAAATCTCTGCTTGCTGCTCCAGTGTTAATCAATGGACTTTGTGTAGAGTAGAGAAGCCAATTTATTCACAGGATTTTGTCCACCTAAAGTCTGCATATCAATAGTCTGTCTGTCAGTAGTCTATCAATAATCTGTCCACACGTAATCTGTCTATCATAAGTCTATCAGTAGTCTACCAGTAGTCTGTCTATCAATAGTGATCAGATACCATTAGAGGGATGACTAATTGTGGCTTCCCGTTATTAGCATAGACCTTAAGCTGGTTTGCTCTTATTGCTGATAACAGCAACAGTTTTTTTTTTTCTAAAGACGGTTGCAGATAATCTTTTCAACTCATGGTTGGGGCAAAGATATTTTAGGGACAAGGCTTTTTTCTTAATGCACTTTCTAGTGTTGCTGATATTTTTTCTTTGTGGTGTGGCAAAATATAGTTTTTTTCCGATTATATTTTTGATAAAAAAAAAAGTTCAAAACATGAAGTTAAACTATTTGTTTAATGGCAATGGATAAGTATCCATGTTTGTTTGGAGATCTACTCTACCTGAACATGCAGTGTTGTCAATATGTTCTTCGTTCCTGCCACCACACAACGACCTATCCTTTCAAAAGAAGGAGCTGGTTTAAACGTGTGCGCGCGTAAGATGTTCTGAGTGCGTTTGCACACGGGGCTTAGGTTTATAGACTTATTCAGAGAATCTAAACAGAAGTTATTATAAACGAATGTCTAGTATTTGTACATGCACTTTAGTTAGTATTGGTAAAACTAAATGATGTGTAAGCCCTTTTTTTCTGAAGAAACGATTTTTCTTTCTTTTTTTGTATGTGTTTCTACCTGCCCAATGTTTATAGAAGATTATGACACCACGATATTAACAGTTATTAGCATTGTAATTAAATAGCATTGCAAGATTGGACAAGGCTGCTTGGGGCTTTTTGGCCGATAAATCATCTTAATGTAAAACGTCATCTCTGTGTGTATGCTGATTTATTTATTTATTTAAAAAAAAAAAAACTTATGTTATTCTTTAATATGGAGGATGATGGAATAAACACTCATGGGCTTTTTTTTTACATCCAGTCCACGTTTGTATGCAGTTTGTAAATGTTGTTCCTTGTTCCCACCAGCACACAATGGTCTATTTTTATGAAAAGCGGAACGAGATTTAACGTGTGCGCAAGATGTTCTGCGTGCGTTCGCACACGGGCCTCGGTTTATAGCATCATCCGAAGTGTGTGTGTGTGTGTGTGTGTGTGTGTGTGTGTGTGTGTGTGTGTGTGTGTGTGTGTGTGTGTGTGTGTGTTTGTGTGTGTGTGTGTGTGTGTGTGTGTGTGTGTGTGTGTGTTTGTCTGTGTGTGTATTGTTGTTGTTGTTGTCTTCAATTTAACGTCTGTTCACACTCAGTGATATTAGACGAGGAAAGTGGAAAGTAAGGAAGTTGAAGAAGGGAGTGGAAGGAGTGGGAGAAGAAAAGACTGAAGAGTTAACATGTGGGTGGATGGTTTTGTACATGAAAAGGTAATAATACTTTATACATATATATAAATTTAAAAAAAACCAAAAAAACCAAAACAAAACTTAGACATGAGAAAAGTTTAAAT
>CM060343.1:27908302-27912794 GCA_030674155.1 Stramonita haemastoma
GTGTTACACGTCAAAACCTGCTCTGCACTTTGGAAGAGTAAGCCAGTCGACCAAGTAAGAACGGATGAGACTATTAGAAAACAGATTTACACTGGTGTTGTGTTAAGACATCATCCCCGAAGTCGGAAAGTCGTTAGGATTTTGACGGACAAAAATTCTGCATTCGCAGCATGTCTCACAAATTGTGAACCTAGTACCTCAGAGCTCTAGCTGAGGAAAGAAAATAAAATAATAGTCAGTATTTTCTACATTGCAAAAGCGATGGTGTTGATATAATTGCACCGTGCTCGTTGTTCTAGTAATTCTAGTTATTTGCAGCACCACTGAATAAGAAATTTAAGTGACCAGAAAAAAATGCATATTTATATTGTTGTGTTGTTGTTGCTGTTGTTATTGTTGTTGTTTTTGAGGTTCTATTTTCACGCAAAAAAAGGTTATAAAAAAGGTGGGTAACGGTGTCTCATAACCTATGTGGTCGTAGGGAGCAAGGCATCAGAGACCTCAGCTTCTCTAGGGGCCAGCATATTGAGGGCGGCGCCCATCTCCTCTCCCTCGCTGCTGTACCTTCCCTGACCCTAATAAGGCAGGTATCCATTGACAGCTGAGTAAACTGGGGAGGGACTGTACTAAAGCCTAGGCGCAAACGGTCACCCATCCAACTGGTAACCAGACTCGATGCTGCTTAACTGACTGGGGGAAAAGCGAGTGCTCTGACCACTGAACTATCCCACCCTTTGAAAAACAAGATAGAAACTATAACACCTCTGATAGTTGTATTGTAGAAATGATGACTACAACAAAAAAATATGGTTATCAATATGAGGAGAGAGGAAGCAAGCAGAAATTAAAAAAAAAAAGTAAGCAGAAATAAAAAATTAAACAAAAAGAAAAAACCCTCACGTAAAAAGAACACATCTCCAAGGAAGGCATAACATGAAACTAAAGATTTATCCAGACAGAGCCTTTGGAAAAATAGGCTTTTAACTAAATGGACACTTCCTCACTTCAGTGCGGTTTATATCGTTTTAGCTTCTGTCTTCTTCTTTTTCTTGTTCTTCTTGTTCTTCTTGTTCTTGATCTTCTTCTTGTTCTTCTTGTTCTTCTTCTTCTCCTTGTTCTTGTTCTTCTTGTTGTTGTTGTTCTTCTCGTTGTTGTTGTTGTTGTTGTTGTTCTTCTTCTTCTTCTTCTTCTTCTTCTTCTTCTTCTTCTTCTTCTTCTTCTTCTTCTTCTTCTTCTTCTTCTTCTTCTTCTTCTATTTCTTGTATCTTATCTGTCTCTGTCTTCTGTCTCTGTCTCTGTCTGTCTGTCTGTCTGTCTGTCTGCCTCTCTCTCTCTCTCTCTCTCTCTCTCTAGCTCTCTCTCTCTCTCTCTCTCTCCTCTCCCTCTCTCTCTCTCTCTCTCTCTCTCTCTCTCTCTCTCTCTCTCTCTCTCTCTCTCTCTCTCTCCCTCCCTCCCCCCCCCCTCTCTCTCTCTCTCTCTCTCTCTATCTCTCTCTCATCTCTCTCTCTCCTCTCTCTCTCTCTCTCTCTCTCTCTCTCTCTCTCTCTCTCTCTCTCTCTCTCTCTCCCTTTCTATCTCCATCTTTCTCTCTCTCTCGTACGTAACCTTTCCTACTTTGTTTATATCATTTTGGAAACGGTCATGTCGCTAGCATTAAGATAAGCGTAAATCATTTTCCCTGGCGTTGTTTAGTTTTAAAGAGACATTTTCATAATGACCAGTAAATAATGTAGCCTCATATTGATAAGGCTCAGAGATATTTTTTGTTCTGCTTATAGCAGCTTCTTATTATTTTTTGGTAATGTTTCTTGTAATAACTTACGTGGTGGAAAGGAAGAATGCAGTGTGTATGTGTGTGAGTGAGTGTGTGTGTGTTTGGTGTTGTGTGTGTGTGTGTGTGTGTGTGTGTGTGTGTGTGTGTATGTGTGTGTGTGTGTTTGTGTGTATGTGTGTATGTGTGGGGTGTTTGTGTGTATGTGTGTGTGTTTGTTTGTGTGGTGTGTGTGTGTGTGTAAGTGTGTGTTTAAGTGTGCCTGTGTGTCTGTGTGTGCTTGTGTATGTGTGTATACGTGTGTGTGTTGTATGTGTTTGTTTCAGGCGATGGTCCTCCATTCTAGAGACATGCCCTGCCCAGAAGCTGCGTTCTCATCAACATGGCCTCAATGCTGGTGATCCCTGCTTGTTCCAGCACCTCAGCATTCGTGGTAAAATCGCTCCAGTAGATGTTGAAGATGGTGCGGAGACAGCGTTAGTGGAAGCGTTCCAGAATTCGCAGGTGGTGTCTGTAAAGTGACCCATGACTCGGAGCCCGTACAGGAGGGTGGTCAGTACCACGGCTCTGTAGACACTGATCTTGGTGTCTTTCTTCAGGTGTTTGTTTTTTCCAGACACTGTGGTAGAGTCTGCCGAAAGCACCGTTTGCCTTTGCCAGCCTTTTTGGAGTGTGTGTGTGTGTATGTGTGTGTGTATGTGTGTGTGTGAGTGTGTGTGTGTGTGTGTGTGTGTCTCTGTGTGTGTGTGTGTGTGTGCGTGTGTGTGTGTGTGCAAGGGTAACAATGTCGGCATGCTAGAAAATTCCCACCAATTTGTCGCTTGTAATACAAACCAGGAACAGAAAGCTCAGTGGTCAGAGCACTCGCTTTCCTCCAGGCAAGGTTAGCAGCATCGAGCGTGGTTACCAACTTGATGACCGTTTTTTTTCCTCTTAGCTTTAGTACTGGTCCCCAAGTTCACCCAGCTGTAAAATGGGTACCTGCCCTCTTTAGGGTCGGGGAAGGTAAAGCAGGGAGTGAGAGGAGATGGGCGCCGCCCTCAATTTGCTGGCCCCTGGGGAAGCTGAGGTCTCTCATGCCTCGCTCTTCTACGACCACATAGGTTACGGGACACCTAATACAAATACATTTCGCCGTTCTTTGACATTGAACGCAAAAAAAACAACTGTTGTTTTATTTTCAGTTTAATCGTGGAGAGGGGGTAGCCTTTTTGATTCAAACGTTGCGCTCGAGAAAATTATGTCAGGCCAGGTCTGAGCAGCCGCCGCTGTAGTCCCAGTGGTTAGGGCGTTGGACTCGTAATCTAAAGGTTGCGGGTTCGATCCCAGCTTTCAGCTATGGCGTTGTGCCCTTGGAAAAGGCACTTTACGGCTATTTTCTCACCCTACCCAGTGTAAAAAGGGGTACCAACCTTGTGTTGGGGGTTAACCCTCCGATAGGGTGGCGTCCTGTCCAGGGGGAGTCTATGACTCTCAGTCGCTTAACGCCACAGAAACCGGATAAACACCGGCCTGAGAGCCTTAGGCTGGGGACAGACTTTAACTAACCAGGTCTGAGCAAGAAGTGTGTCGAAGGAACTGCTACTCACCCAGAGTTAACCACAGTACCAACATACTGTCCTGAAAAGGCCTTTGAATGGCCCAGATCTTGTACGCACAGGCACGTAGAACATCTTATGCACACATTAAACCTGTTCCACTTTCCGGAAGAGAAGTTCACTTGTCCCAATGGAAACAGATGCAAAATCATTTCAAAGACCGGAAGAGCAAACAGTTCGCATAGAAAATATGACACCATACGTGGGTTTCAGAGCTTTAGCTGACGCACTGAAAAAAGCTAAACAAACATTTTAATCATTTTCTCCTTAATTTTTTCAGGAAATTATTGCAGAAATACACTAAATTGATTCAGGCAATGTCTTTTTGGCAAGTTAGATCATGTTAAAGCCATCCATTTCCAGGTGTCAGGATACATGCTGGTTCGTTATTTATGCATGTGACTTTCACATCACGGGCATTAACCGAGCCATTCATTATCGAATGACGGATTGAGTTTTATGGAAGTTCATGTTGACTCGCACACATCCACATAAGAAACATTGGACTGTCTATAGGATCCTTTAAAGGATCTGAAGTGTGGAAAAATTGAAACTCATGTTTTTACATAGCGGTGACAAATATGTTTTTTTTTTATTTTTAAGTTTGGCATCATCAGTGCCTTAGAATCTTTGAAAATACATTTCTTTAAAATAAAAATAAAAAGTTTCTTAGATGTAACAGACTGAAGAGTGGTACAGCCCTTCACTTAGAGAGAGAGACACAGAGACAGAGACATAGATAGAGACAGAGAAGAGAGAAAGAGAAAGAGAGAGAGAAACAAGAAAGAGAAAGAGAGAGAGAGAGGGATAAGGAAGAGAGAGAGGAGGAAGGGGAGAGAGAGGGAGGAGAGAGAGAGAGAGAGAGGAGAGAGAGAGGGAGGGAGAGAGAGAGAAGAGAGAGAGAGAGAGAGAGAGAAGAGAGAGAGAGAGATGAGAGAGAGAGAGAGAGAGAGAGACGAGAGAGAGAGAGAGAGAGAGAGAGAGAAGAGAGATAGAGAGAACACATGAACACTGAACACTGAACACTGAACACTGAACACTGAACACTGAACACTGAACACTGAAATGATTTAATGTACATTGGCCTTGGGACCCAATACATTTGTTGGCTTTGGGTTCGGCA
>CM060343.1:27912894-27917894 GCA_030674155.1 Stramonita haemastoma
TGCTCTGTGAGCTGCATGCTAGTGAGGCCATTTTATCTTATTTTTAAATTTTTTATTTATTCTTTTATCATGGATAATGGAATAAGCACTCATTAAAGACAGACAACCCTGACAGGTTCAAAGGTCGCAGTTTCCTTGTTGAGAGGGTGGGTTTAGAGAGATTGTCAGTTTGAAACGCTTGTTATTAGATTGCTGTTACGGCGAAATGGACATTTCTTCGTAGTTGTTTTTAAAGATTGAAATTTGTTTCTTTTTCCTGAAATACAATTTCTTACTAGAAAGATTTATTTCTTAATGGAAATACATAGAGCTTAATAGTGATATGGTGTATTTCCCTCTGCATTCAAATGTAAACTTCAAATTGGGTTTGTTCCGAGCAAGATGAACAAATAGTCCAAAAGTGTGACGCTAAGTGGTATTATCATGTTTTTTCTAAACAAAAAATAGAGCCTACTTTTCCTAATTTTTAAACAGGTCACGAAGGGTCAGATGAAATCAGTTTGGGAAAACCGCAGTCCTGAAATCATGTTTGCTGATAATGTGTCATGGAAATGTTCAGAAAAATATTTAATCGACCCTTGTTCACTCTTTGTTTTTTCTTTTCTTTTTTTTTGTTTTTTGAGGGGCCCGGTGGTTTTTTGTTTTTTGGGAGATTTTTTTTTTTGCTTTTTGTTTGTTTAGTTTATCAAATCAGTGCTTTTGGAGGTATCGCATTCCTTGTAATCATGTTTACAGTTGGAAGGATAATAAGCTTTGCCACGGAAGAGAGAGAATACTGAACACTGAGAAGTTTTATTGTACATCGGCCTTAGGCCACTATACAACACATGCTTGAGACAGGGGAAGGTAAACATCAGCAAATTTCCATCCATTCCACGTTTCCAATTCTGCAAGTACATAAAGTCACACTCAATGCCCTCTAGTTATCACCAACCCCGTCATCATTTTTATCATGTGCTTAATCATTACCATCAGCATCTTCATTATCTACATCAGCAGCTGCAGCAAGTATATTGACATCACCATTCATTACTTTCATCATCTACGTCATCACCATCAAAATCATTCTCTTCATCATCTGCAGTATCATCATCCTCTTCAACCTATATAATTATCATCGTCGCGATCATCATCTTCAGTGTTTAAATAATAGCCAGAATCATCATCCTGGTCTTCTTCATCACTGTTTTCATCGTCATCTTCATCATAGTCGCCGTCACCAGCATCACTTTCAACATCTACACCATCGTTACCATCATCACCTTTAGTAACCATACCATCATAACCATCATCATCATTAGTGATCACATCATCATTACTATCATCATCATTAGTATTCACCTCATCATAACCATCAGCACCTCCTTCATTGGTTCTACCATATACATCATCATCCATAAACATCATCATCTACATCACCATCATCTTCACATTTACATCACCGCCATCTTCAGCATTTGCGTCACGATTACCATTATCTTCAGCATTTACATCATCATCATCTTCAACATTTACATCACAATCAGCATCATCTTCAGCAGTTACATCACTATCTTCAACATTTACATCACCATAATCTTCCACATTTACATCACCAACATCATCATTTACATCACCATCACCATCTTCTTCAACGTTTACATCACCATCATCTTCAACATTTACATCACCATCATCTTCAACATTTACATCACCATCATCTTCAGCATTTACATCACCATAATCTTCCACATTTACATCACCAACATCATCATTTACATCACCATCACCATCATCTTCAACATTTACATCACCATCTTCTTCAACATTTACATCACCATCATCTTCAGCATTTACATCACCATCATCTTCAGCATTTACATCATCATGCGGAAGAGAGAGATTAATGTAAATGGTATAGTTTAGTTTCCTTTTATATTATAAAAAAAACAGGAACAAATGTATAGATATGTAGCTCTGAAATATTTAGTTAAAAATTTGTATTATTAGTTTAGAATAACGTAACACCAATATATGAAATGAGTGCAACAAGCAGTTCTTATGTGTGTACTCTAGCATATATATATATATTATATATATATATATATATTCTATATCTATATCTATAATACATACATATATATATATATTATATGCAATGAAATCATATTTGCTGTGGGTGAGATAAAATTTGTGTTATGGAAAGACTAAACGAGCTTATTTTCAATGATCTAGTTTTTTTTTCAAAAACACAAATTATCGATTGAAACTACCTCGTTTTTGTGTGCTGAAGCCGTGCTTGGTCTCAACAACATTTCTTTCATGGAAAATATTTTTGTATATGCAATTTTTCCGTTACATGCTAACGTGTCTTTAGTTGAAGTGTTTTTTTCTAGTGTGGCAAGACCATGTTTAACCCCATCTCTAAGATGCCACAACAGAAAAAAGAAGAAAAAACAAATGCAGCAGGAGGGGTTGTGTAAAACTGTAAAAGGTTTTAGCACGAGTGTCAGCTTTTTGTGGTTGGTTGTAAACTGTTTATAAGCAATTGTAGGAAACACTTGGCTGCTGTATTGTGTATTGATGATGTTTTGTGGGGTTTACTTTGTTGCAAGAAATAACTGTTCAATTTAGGGAACCAAAAAAACGATAAGATTCCTGTAGCCAGAATTGTTTCCACGTCTCCTGTAATTCATAGTCTTGTATTTTGTTTATAGATTGATACCTTAGAATGCGTAAAAATCATGTGGTGAGCACACACCTTTGGCACTTGACCACCCAACTCATTCTCTCTGTTGAAAATACGAGCTTGGCACAGAAAATTTCCCTCCTCTTTAAACTTAGAAGCTGATATTTTGCACTCACTGCAGGATGTCTGTACTACAAGCTGATGCTTTGCACACACTTCAGGATGTCTGTACAAGCTGATGCTTTGCACACACTTCAGGATGTCTGTACAAGCTGATGTGTTGCACACACTGCAGGATGTCTGTACAAGCTGATGCTTTGCACACACTTCAGGATGTCTGTACAAGCTGATGTTTTGCACACACTTCAGGATGCTGTACAAGCTGATGCTTTGCACACACTTCAGGATGTCTGACATGCTGATGCTTTGCACACACTTCAGGATGTCTGTACAAGCTGATGCTTTGCACACACTGCAGGATGTCTGTACAAGCTGATGTTTTGCACACACTTCAGGATGTCTGTACAAGCTGATGCTTTGCACACACTTCAGGATGTCTGACAAGCTGATGTTTGCACACACTGCAGGATGTCTGTACAAGCTGATGCTTTGCACACACTCAGGATGTCTGACAAGCTGATGTTTGCACACACTCAGGATGTCTGTACAAGCTGATGCTTTGCACACACTGCAGGATGTCTGTACAAGCTGATGTGTTGCACACACTGCAGGATGTCTGTACAAGCTGATGTGTTGCACACACTGCAGGATGTCTGTACAAGCTGATGCTTTGCACACACTGCAGGATGTCGGGACTACAAGCTGATGCTTTGCACACACTTCGGGATGTCTGTACAAGCTGATGCTTTGCACACGCTTCAAAATGTCTGGACTACAAGCTGATGTTTTGCACACACTTTAAGACGTCTTTTTTCTCTGCTGCAAGACGACAGTATTGGAATTGAAAAAGTTTTTGGTCACTTCCGTGTTTTTAACAGTTATTGGAATGGAGGCGTCATTGGGGTCTAAGGTATTTTAAATATTGATGTGAGATTTCAAAAGTCAGTTGGTCGGTCATTGTCACTGCTGGTCAGAGCATTGGGAAAAGCCTACCCCCCCCCCCCCCTTTCAGCTCCCCCCAAAAAAAAACAACAACAATAAGCTGGAGTTAGGGTTGGGTAGCCGGCTCGCAGCTGGATTAAAAAATACTCGGGAAACTTCAGAATGACTTCAAAATCATTGTTCATAACTTAGTGAAAATAAAAAAAATTAAAATCTTAAGGTCTTTGTTAAGAGTTCCATTTTTGACTGACTGATTTGTGTGTGTGAGCACAGACTATGCTACAAAAGATCTGCATGCTTATGACACACCTTTTATCTGAACCTCCCATCTCTCTCACCCCCACTCTTTATGTCTGTCTGTCTGTCTCTCTCTCATTCGCTTTTCTTTCTTACATTAAAAGACACTCGATCTATCCATCAAATACAATACTGACCCATTCAAATTGCCAGAAATAAACATGATTAAAGCATTGATGCTGGGGGCAACAGCAAAGTGAGAGGCTGTATAATCAGTGGCTTTATCACAGTTCTTGATTAAACCATTGATGCTAGGGGCAACAACAAAGTGAGAGGCTGTATGATCAGTGGCTTTCTTTCCCACTCATAGAATTCCACTTTACAGCCTTAAGTCTTTAGTGATCGATTATAACTCTCTGACAAGGAGGCTTGACTTGCACAATCCTTATGTGCTGCAGCCCTGGGGGCTAGTTGGCCTTTGGAGAACATCTCCAACTCTGTTATGCCCTCTTGGCCGAGAGTGCGAGTGTGCTGTGGGCAAGGCATCTCCACTATATTCAAACTTCTGCCCCATTTCTAAAAGAGCAGCTGCCTTATCTGCTGTTTTGGAGATCATCGTCAAACACGACGGACAAACATCACCACATCATTACATGACTGCGGCACAACGCCGCCACTACACTGTTCCCACCACCACCACCACTACCACCATCACCACCACCACCACCACCACCACTACCACCATCAACACCACCACTACCGCCATCACCAACACCACTACCGCCATCACCACCATACCACCACCCCTACAATCACCACCATCATCATAATCAGATAATTATGTCAAGTCAGACTATAAGAAGCTAACATTATCCAAGAAGGGTAATTACATAGTATAACTTTTATTGGCATTCAGTAAAGTAAAGTACGTACAAAACGGCGTTAAAGCAGTGGAAATATTGCTAATATGTTCCTTTTAACATTTTAAAACAAGTTCAAATCAATTTCAGACCCACTAAAAGCACCAACAGCA
>CM060343.1:27922894-27935394 GCA_030674155.1 Stramonita haemastoma
AAACAAAAGTCACTGATAAATGCATGCGCTCTAAATCTCATGCTGCCGAGCAAACAGATACACACAAATAGGGATTCGGCCGGGCCACAGCACCTGAGCAAATGTATACAATCTCTCAGGAGAATAACATGGCATGCACAAATGGTCAATCATTGACAAACATGTCAGTAAACCATGCAAAGCAAGTTGTACAAAGTGTAAATAAGCTACAATTAAAATTTCTAAATTATAATGTTAATGGATTGTTACAAAAATTGGATAATGCACATTTTGTTGAATATCTTCTTTCCCATGATTTTCTTTGTTTGACAGAAACTTTTGTTAGAGATGATTTTGATTCACCTTTGTTTGCAGACTACATCACATTCACAGCAAAGGCAAAGAAACTCTCTCGGCAGGGAAGATTCTCTGGAGGGGTCATTGTAATGGTTAAAAAATCATTTGCAGATTCTGTGCAGCTAATTCCATTGGATATTGAAAATACAGTAGTTTTGAAAATCAATAAAAATGTATTATGTACAGACAAAGATGTTATGTTTATTAGTTCTTATGTACCCCCCAGTGACTCTCCTTACTGGAAATCACTGGAGGGTGCTTATGGCATTGAAAGGATAGAACAATGTTTAATGGATCTGAATGAAATGTATGATGATTTTTATATTTTGTTGAATGGTGATATGAATGCAAGAACTGCTTCTGAAAATATGTGTTTCTTTGGGGATGTTACTGATTTTGATGAAATAGCTGTTAAAAATGACCACTTTTCAAGAAAGTCTCAAGATAGTCAAATGAATAATTTTGGTGCACAATTGATTGACTTGTGCAATATATTTGAATGTACCATTTTAAACGGTCTAAATGAACGAAGATTCGATGACAGCTGTACTTTTATTGCATCGTCTGGTGCAAGTACAGTAGATTATTTTATAGTTTCTTGCGATTTGTTGTTATCTGTAAATTGTACATCTCTTGTTGTTGAAAGTTTAACAGAGTCTGATCACTTACCAGTTGTCTTACAAATAGAACATAAACATAATGTAAATGATTCAGGGATACCAAATTTAAATATAGATATGACACAGGAGAAATTTATTTGGAAAGAAGAAAAGGAAAGCGAATTTTTTGAGATGTTGCAAAGCAGCATAATCCAAAATAGACTAATTGAAGCAAGTTTAACTTTAGATACTAATGTAGATAGTGCATTGGATGTTTTTGTGGAGTGTCTGAAAGTCTCTAGCCAATGCATGTTTAAGGTACTCTCGGCTAAGAAAAAAAGGAAATCAGTATGGTTTGATGAGGAATGTTGTAACTTAAAGAAAGAATGTCGGAAAAAGCTTAACATTTTTAGAAAATCTCATGAAGAAGAGGATAGAATAGTTTATGTAGAAGCAAGGAAAAGGTATAGATATCTGTTAAAGATGAAAAAACGAATGTTTAGGAAATTACAAACAGATAACTTAGTGAAAGAAATGAATGAGTCACGACAGTTTTGGAAACTTTTGAGAAACATGGGATGTGGTGGCAAACAAAAAGTTGATAATAATATTAGACTGGATGACTGGTTTAACCACTTTAAATCTTTATATCAAAACAGTAATCAAACCCAAGCAGAGGAAATCAGTGTTGAAAATGATCTCTCAGAAGACCTAGATCATGATCTAAACCAAACCATTAGTGAGGGTGAAGTTATTCGAGCCATATCTAAACTTAAGATAGGAAAAGCATGTGGTATAGACAGTATCTCTGCCGAAATGCTGAAAGCTGGTGGAAATGTTGTTTATAAATTTCTAACAACATTATTCAATAAGATCTTTGACCAAGGAATCTATCCTGTTCAGTGGTCTAAAGCTATAATAATTCCACTATACAAAAAGGGGGACCCAGATAATGTTGATAACTACAGAGGTGTATCTTTATTAAGTATAATTTCTAAGTGTTATACTTCTATATTAAATACTAGACTATATAACTGGTTAGAAACTCATAACTTGATTTCAGATAAGCAGGCCGGATTTCGAAAAAGACATTCTACAGTTGATCACATTTTTACTTTATATGCCTCAGTCCAGAAATGTTTGAGTAAAAAAGGTAGGAAGCTGTATGTAGCCTTTGTAGACTTTAGAAAGGCTTTGACTCTGTGTGCCATAATAAACTTCTAGAGTGCTTGATTAACCAAGGTGTTAAAGGAAAATTCCTTGCTTCTCTCTCTGCAATGTATAACTCGCTTTTGTCGTGTGTACGTTCAAAATCTCAGTTGACTGAACTGTTTAAATGCCCAACTGGAGTAAGACAGGGTTGTGTTTTGAGCCCAACATTATTTTCAATATTTATTAATCAGTTAGCTGATGATGTTGAGGAAAGTGGTAAACATGGTGTCCAAATGCTGCCTGGTATTGCGGATTTGCTTATTATGTTGTTTGCAGATGATGTAGCTCTGCTGTCAACTACTCCCAGAGGTCTCCAAAACCAACTAAATATTTTGCACATGTGTTGTAAAAAAATGCAATTATATGTAAACGAGGATAAGACAAAGATAATGGTATTTAGAAAAGGAGGGTTTCTGGGACGACATGAAAAATGGTTTTATGATGGAAAGAGATTAGAAGTAGTGAATAGTTATTGTTATTTAGGGTTTAATTTCACCACTAAGATTAGTGCAAAAAGGGGTATAGATCATTTAGCAATAAAAGGAAAGAAAGCAGTTATGCAATTACATAAAGTGTTCAACAAATACAAAGAAATGACCTCAAGTGTATTCTTTAAAATTTTTGACATAAAAATTCAACCAATTCTGTTATATGCATCTGAGGTATGGGGCATAAATAGACTAGAACATATTGAAAAAGTACATTTAATAGCTTGTAAAAGATTCTTAGGTGTTCCAACCAGGACACCTAACAAAATGGTGTATGGAGACCTTGGGAGATTCCCATTGTACATCAATTCATATGTTGCTTGTATAAGGTATTGGCTAAAATTAGTTGAAATGGATAACGAAAGATTACCCCACAGAGCATATATCATGTTATTAGAATTAGACAGATGTGGCAAAAGTTGTTGGGTTACAAATGTGAGAGAGATTCTGTGTGAGACTGGTTTTGGTATTGTCTGGTTGTTGCAAGGAGTGGGAAATGCTAAAATGTTTTTGAGAGTTTTTAAACAAAGACTTGTGGACTGGTTTATTCAAGAATGGAATGGAACAATCAGGGAACGAGAAAGATATCAAATGTACAGTTCATTTAAAACAGTTTTTGAAAGAGAAAAATATATAAACAACATGGACATTTATTGTTTTCGTGTGGCTGTTACCCAACTAAGAGTTGGTGCACTTCCCATCAATGATAACATACATAGATATAGTGAATCTGTACAGGATAGACATTGTCAGTTTTGTGATAATCAAATTGAAAATGAACAGCATCTCTTGTATGATTGCAACCTTTACACAGACCTTCGAGACAAATTTCTTAGGGAATCGTTAGGACTATCTCTTCATGTTCTACTAAAAGCATCAAATGAAAATCACAGACATAATGTATCCAGGTTTGTTTTTCATGCAATCAACAGAAGGAAGATGATGCTTGGCTTACAATGATAGGCAGCTGAAACTGTTGCATTGACATTTAGTGAATCATGTAAACTGATAGAAATTTCAAATTGTAACTATTGTGTTTTTCATGTCACATTTGTTCAGGCATTTTGCTCGTGGGTATGTGGGTGTGTGTGTGTGCGTGCGTGCGTGCGTGCGTGCGCGCGCGTTCGTGCGTGCGTGCGAGCGTGTGTGTGAGTGCGTGCGTTGTGTGTGTGTGTGCGCGCGCGGGCGCGGGAGCGCATGCGTGCGTGAGTGCGTGCGTGCGTGCGTGCGTGTGTGTGGGTGGGTGTGTGTGTGTTTGGATGAGAGAAAGAGTGTGTGTGTGGGTGTGTGTGCGTGCGTGCGTGCGTGTGTGCGTGCGTGTGTGTGTATCTGTGTGTATATTCTTGTTATTGGTTTGAAATTATGTACTCGAGACATTGTTCGAAAGGAAGTAAAACTGGTATTGATGATGCAGTATACCCTAAATACGCCTTCATTAAGCCTATTCATTGCTATAGTATACTATGTGTGAAATTTATTCATGTTTACATTTTGCATTGCTATAGAAGTGGAAAATTTTCTCCATGCTTTCATTTTTTATGCTATAGTTTGTTTGAAATTTATTCATGCTTACATTTGTGTGTGTGTGTGTGTGTGTGTGTGTGTGTGTGTGTGTGTGTGTGTGTGTGTGTGTGTGTGTGTGTGTTGCTATTGTAGGTGTGAAACTTATCAATACTGTCATTTTGCATTGCTATAGTGTGAAATTTATACATGCTTTCATTTTTCATTACTACAGTATGTGTGAAATCTATCCATGCTCTCATTTTTATTATTATGGCAGTCATGGAATTTATCCATGTTTCAGTTTTCTATTGCTATAGTAAGGGTGAAATTAATCCAAATTTTGATTTTTCATTGGGACAACTTGTGTGAAATTTTACAACGCTTTCATTTTTTCATTGTCATAGTATGTAGGAAGTGTATCCATGCTTTGATTTTTGTTTGGTGTAGTATGTATGAAATGTACCCATACATGCTTTTTTCACTACCATAGTATGTGTGAAATTTATTCATGCTTTCATTTTGCATTACACACACACACACACACCCCGACCTCCCCACCTGGTGTATTGTGGTCCAAGGCCAAAGTACCATTAAACCATTTCAGTGTTCAGTGTTCAGTGTTCTCTCTGTCTCTCTCTCTCTGTGTCTCTCTCTGTCTCTGTCTCTCTCTGTCTCTCTCTCTCTGTCTCTCTCTCTGTGAGAAGATGAAGTCAGAAGTGAGGAGGTGGTATACTGATGGTGTGCTGAAAATAATGGGGTGAAAACGGGGTGCAAAAGGGGATGCTGAAACAACAACATGCTTTTTGGGGATAGGGGGTGGGGGAAAGGGGTTGTGGGGGGTGGGGGGGGGGGAGGGGGGGTGGCGGTGTCAAACGAGCAGCAGGAGTCCAGTGACTGGCACTGCAACAGAACACCTGCCAGCTCCCAGCCAACATCAGTTCTGTCCCCTGAAAAAAACACTGGACTCCGCCCTTCCCGTCATTCTCTCCCTTTCTCCCCTGAATGATTTTTAAAGCAGGGAGCTTTCAACGGCCAGTTCACATCAACATCTGTCATACAAACCTAAAAAATAAGAAGGTAAAAAAGGTAAAGGTGTCCCATAACCTGTGTGGTCGTAGGGGAGCCAGGCGTCAGAGACCTCAGCTTCTCTAGGGGCCAGTGTGTTGAGGGCTGCGCCCATCTCCTCTCCCTCGCTGCTTTACCTTCCCTGACCCTAAAGAGGACAAAACCTGCAAAGAAACTAAAAAAGGAAGAGAAGAGACATCGTCTGAAGTGTTAAATAAACATGTTCATGATAAGATGTTTCCTGACTTGATCTGAGTTCTTTGCTGCTGTTGGCGAAAACTAGGACAGGAGGTTTTTACTGGGACAGGGAGCCACAAGCTAAGCAGACAGTCATGTGTATTATGAGTTATGTACATTCATGGTTGGAGATATGGTGTGTGTGTGTGTGTGTGTGTGTGTGTGTTGTGTGTGTGTGTGTGTGTGTGTGTGTGTGTGTGAACTCATTTGCTAAGTGTGATAGTTGAATCACTTCAAAACTTATTCATCAAGCAATATTGGTATAGTTAAATCACTTCAACACTTTATTCATCAAGCAATGTTGGTACAGTTGAATCACTTCAACACTTTATTCATCAAGCACTGTTTGTATCTCTGTCCATATTTCAGCGTCTCTACAGCTGTTTAATGACCAGAGGAAGCGGAGAAACTGACCCCTCCACAGCAGATCCAACTCATAAACTCCTTCCTGAATTTGGCCCCGGTCAAACAGTAGAGAAAGAAATTGACAGCACCATTGGCGTACCACAACTGGTGTGTTATTGCACTCAACAAATAAGACAATGCCCTTACCTGTGGGTTTCCACTTAAATATTCATCACTGTAGTCAGACCATAGCACATAAACAAACACTGGCAGGGTTAAAAGCAGGAAAGCACAGGATATTGCCAGAACCATCACTGTTGTCCTGTATGACAGATGTTTCCGACTGTCAGTGGCACGCGCAGTGGTTTTATCCGATGTGTCATGTGTAAGTGTTGAAGAGAGTGACGCTGCTTGGAAGAGACTGACAGATAGAATGACATTGCAGACAATCAGACACACACTGGGAAATAAGGAAGCAACACACATATCTATCCAATTAAAGACCAAGAAAAAGAAATCTGAATACATGCCTTCTATGGTACCACACTCATTTTCCTGGTTAAGGTCTATTCCATACAGAAGATGAAGATAAAGAATGGAGGTAGAGACAACAATAGCTGCAATTACAAAACAGGTTCTTCTAACTGTGCACATCACTTGCATCCTAAGGGGCATCAGAACTGCCAATGTCCTCTGCACAGTCACACAGGACACAAGCCAAGCAGATGTTGCAGGACCAGCATATACCATGAAATACACAAACTTGCATAACACCACATGCAGACCGTCAATGCTTATATTAAAAGTAACAAGTATCCAGGTTTCTGGGATGGCAGTCAACAGAAAGCTGAGGTCACTCACGGCAAGGGCCATAAGAATCACATGTTGAGAGGAGTTATGGTCCTTGATACGACGCATGACAAAGATGGTGGCAATGTTTCCAAAGCCTCCCAGCAGGAGAAGAAATGGCTGCACTATTTTCCTAATGGTGTAAGCTGCTTGGTATTCAGGGTAGTCTGTGAAGGATAACAGGCTTGCTCCATTTGTCACGTTGTCGTTCTGTCCAGTGTGATCACTTGAGAAGTTCTCCATTTGATATCTGTGCCAGAAAAGGGCTGTGATCCTCACTTTGGTAGCAGGAATTTCAAGAAAACTGACGGAACAATGCAAGCAAGCAATATACTGATAAAGCAAGCAAAGAAAGAAAGAAACTAAATCTACTATAGACCTCTCTCTCTGTCTCTCCGTCTCTGTCTGTCTGTCTGTCTGTCTGTCTGTCTGTCTGTCTGTCTGCTCTCTCCTCTCTTCTCTCTCTCTCTCTCTCTCTCTCTCTCTCTCTCTCTCTCTCTCTCTCTCTCTCTCTCTCTCTCTCTTTTGGGACGGATAGCCTAGTGGTCAGGCGCTGGCAATTTGACGACCCAGGTTCTAGTCCGGTCGATGAGATTTTTCTCCTGGAGTTTACATCAGTGCTGACTCCACTCTCCCCAAAAGTCCTTCGGATGAGACTTTAAACCAACGCACCGTGTGCGAACGCACGCAGAGCATCTTTCACACACGTTAAATCCTGTTCCGCTTTTCGTAAGAGTAGGCCATCGTGTGCCGGTGGGAACAGATGACATTTACACAACTGCATACACACTGGGACTGGACGTAAAAAAGCACACGAGTGCTTATTCCATTATCCTTGGTATAAAAGAATAAATCAAATCAAATCAATTCTCTCTCTCTCTCTCTCTCTCTCTCTCTCTCTCTCTCTCTCTCTCTCTCTCTCTCTCTCTCTCTCTCTCTCTCTCTCTCTCTCTCTCTCTCTCTCTCTCCTCTCTCTCTATCTATCTATCTATCTATCTATCTATCTCCCTCTATGATGGAGTGAGAAAAAAGATCCCATTGTAAAAACTGAGAAAGGAAATTTACAATTTGAAGATGATCTTACGTAGATAAATGTAAACACTATGGAAAAGAAATGCACTCAAAGCAAAGGTATTGTGATTAAAATATCGGGAAAATATATTCCCAGAGAAGGGAAAGTATAGTAATATGATGAAAACAAGTTATGAATAACAAGTTTCAGAGTAAAAAAAAGATGTTTGGGAAAAGAGTGAATACAATGATGAGAATGTAAGTTATGAAATATACTTTTTAAAAAAATCTGTGTAATCAGAGTGGAGTTTTCCAGGCCTGAACAACGTAGTCAGGGCTGTGAACGTTGGACTTTGGAAGTGTGCAGCTTTAGCTTGCTGCTGTAGATCATCCCTGCTTCTGTAGCAGAGCTCTTCAAGTCCCCTCTGGCCTGTATACAAAACCAAATGCTGTCAGCTCACAGGGATATTGAGTGGAGTGTCAGGATTGACTGGAAAGAGAAACTTCATAAAGGTTTGCTAGTGTGATGGCCATATGCAAGAATGAATGAATGCATCATGGTTTCGTTGTTGGAAATGTAATCAATTATGTGAAACTTTGACAAGTATCATTATGGTAATATTGAAAAAATCTGACTTCTGGAGAACTGGGGAGTAGAAATAACAGAATAATAAATTTGGTTTTTCACCCCTGAGGTCTGGTTTGGTGTCAGGTTTGGTGGTGTGCAGTGAACATGAGCACCTCTTTATCTACATTCACGCAGACACACACTACCATTCCCTGACAAGGTGACTGCTCGTCAACACAGGAAAAGTGGCAGCGCTGTACAATTATACCAGGTTCATGTCTTTACAGTGAGGCAGTGACTCACAGAAAACAAGTTGAGCTAGAGAGTATTTTTTTCTGAAGGATAAAAAAGCTCTTCTATTCCAAACTCAGTTTTCTCTGGCCAAAACCAAAAAATCTACAATGCAAACATGCAGACATGTGCAAAATAAAAGACAAACTTTAACATGTGGTTATGACAGCAGTGACAGACAAAGGAGGATTTTAAAAATCATGGCCTTCTAAATGCTGTAGGACATTTTAGCAGTGACTCTGAAGATGTTACTGGTCAAACGAATGATAAAAGTCTTGATGTTACTAGTTAAAGGAATGATAAAAGTCTTGATGTTACTAGTTAAAGGAATGATAAAAGTCTTGATGTTACTAGTTAAACAAATGATAAAAGTCCTGGAGAACACTGACAACAGGGTTCTTGATGATAGTGCTTTTGTAGAGAAGGATGATGACATGCCTGATAAAGTTCAAAATAATGATGACATAATTATCTGAAAAGGCTGTTAATCACGAAATAGAGAAAGAAACAAAGAATGTGAAATCACTGATGATAGTATTACAACTGATTGCATCAGAGCTTTGACGACAGAAATAGATGTCTGCCAATCCAATACTGACAAATAAGAGGTTGACCTCATCACTGACAACAAAACATTAGATACAGATGGTTATTAACAGGGTAAACATTGTCCCTATGATAAACCACTTAGTGGAAAAGAGCACTCAGATAATGCAGGACAGAGCAGTGAACCAGCACAACACCATAGAGGCAGGCAGACTGGGCGGTCTGTGAGTACAAAGCAGGCTTCACGGCCCAGTCATACTGCTTCTCAAGTTGGGACTACCAAGCAAATCTGCCGCAAAGTACCGCCAAGATCTGGTAATCAAAACAGCATCACTGACTCTTTCAACAGACTTCACTCTGGTGACAGTGAAAGAAAGAAAGAAATGGTTTATTGAAATGTTATACTGTTTTTGATATGTTTTAGCAACTTATTGTAGGTGTATGGTGTTTTCGTGGAGTTAGGTATTGCCTTTGAAGTGCTGAAAATGATATGTGCGTGTGTGTGATTTTTGTGTGTGTGTGTGTGTGTGTGAGAGAGAGAGAGAGAGAGAGAGAGAGAGAGAGAGAGAGAGAGAGAGAGAGAGAGAGAGAGAGAGAGAGAGAGAGAGAGAGAGAGAGAGAGAGAGAGAGAGAGAGAGAGAGAGACTTGCAGAGTTGTAGCCCCACAGTAAATGTTTCTCGTCAGGTAGTGTGTCTTGCAGAGGTTGAACCCAGTGGAATCTATTGTTTTCTATGCCACAGAATGTTTGCTGGATGTATTCAAGTTCTCCAACCCACCGCCTACAGCTGGCTTATTCTTCTACACGTGATGGATGGACTGTACTCTGTGCTGACAATGTCATGCATGTATTTATACACAGCTCCAAAACTGATGGTCTCTTTTCAAAGACTTGCAGAGAAAATTCCATCAAATGGAGGTAGCTTCACAAAAATATGGACAAGTATAACTTACCTCTAGCCCCCTTGTTTAGAATAACAAGACATTACTCTATTCACGTATTTGTCAGTCAACCTGTTTGCTTCATGAAATCAGTGAAGAGCTTAGCTTGATCATATACAAAAACTCTCTTTTTTATCTGTTTGTTTGGCTATCAGTGTGTGTGTGTGTGTGTGTGTGTGTGTGTGGGTGTGTGTGTGTGTGTGTGTGTGTGTGTGTGTGTGTGTGTCAAAGTCAAAGTCAAAGTCAAACTTTTATTTCCAGATGGTACATTGAGTAAGCAGTCCAATTGCTTTTTTTCATCAAGCCATCCATCTAAAAAATAAAATAAAAATTTAAAAAAAAAAAAAAAAAGGGAGAAAAAAAGAGAGAATAATCATATTTGAACAAGGAAAAACTTAATGAAGATATGTGGTACAAATGAAAAGATTAAAAATGAACTTGAAAAATATGTACACCAAAAGAAGAAACTACACACACCATACAAAAAAACCCCAAACAACAAAAAATAATCCCACAAAAGGCACATACAAAAAAAAAAGAAAGAAAAAAAAAGCAACATTTCCTATAACTAAATATCTCATGTACTGTATCAACACACACACACACACACACACACACACACACACACACACACACACACACACACACACACACACACACACACACACACACACACACACACACACCACACCAGAACAAACATCCAAACCGAAGAGAAATCAAACAGATAAAATCAGGCAAACCCCCCCCCCCCCTAAAATGTTAAAGCCTAACCAAACAACATCAGCATCAACAACAACAATAACCACACACCAACTCACTCACACACACACACACACACACACACACACACACACACACACACACACACACACACACACACACACACACACACACACACACACACACACACAGAATAAAATCAACCATCAAGGTCTAATATCTTATCAAGTCATCAGCAGATCAGTATCCCTTAAAAGTAACATCAAGAGATGAATATAAATGACTATATAAACTGTGGTCATACCATATTTATAATGATAATAATGACTATCAGTGATACATTCATCTCTCTGTCCCTCGCACACATGCTACATGTAACATTTTTAATTCAGTTGTAACACTAGGCCACAATACAAGTACGTTGGAATAAAACAGTAAAGAGTGATGTTATATCACAAGCAAATGTACACGTTTACAAGTCTTGTTCTATACACTTATCTATGAAATATTTTTTTAGATGTGCTTTAAAATTGTCTTTGTTTTTGATACATTTCAAATTTTTTGGTAGCTTATTCCATAGGTCGCTACCTGAACATAGAAGGCTTGATTTATATAGATTATTTCTGGGTCTTGGAAATGTTAGCAAATGGTTGTGTCTGTGTTGATTGATTTTGAAAGTATTGGTAATCTTGGGAGGTGCAGTTTGGTTAACAACTTTTTGCATAAACATGGCTTTATTGAAGGAAAGTCTGTTTCGAAAAGTCAGGACGTTTATTTTCTTATAATCCTCAACTGTCAGGGTACTTGATTTTAACAGGACAAGTTTTACTGCTCTTTTATATAAACGATGAATGAATTTCAAGTTCGTTTCACTACAGGTATCCCATATAGTTGATGCATAGTCAATAATAGGTAGAATATGACAACAAAAAAACAGTTTTCGAGAGTGATGATTCAAAAAGTGTTTGATTTTCGATAATTGATGTAACCTGTGAACAATGCGCTTTCCTAGTGACACAATGTGATCAGTCCAAGTCATTTTTTGTCAATGGTGACACCTAAAAGTTTATGAGAGTCAACTTCTTCAATTATTCTGCTATCAAGTAACAGAGGTAGGAACTTATCTCTCATTTTTTGTCTTTTCTGTCTTGCTGATACATACATGCACTTTGTTTTTTGTGCATTTAAGGACATATGGTTTAACTGAGTCCAAGTAATCAATTTGTCAATGCTAAATTGAAGTTTGCGAGATAAGCTGCAAGGGTCTGAATCACTACAAAGTAGAGTGGTATCGTCAGCAAACATTTCACAGCTACATTGAATAAAACAGGGTAAGTCATTTACAAAGATTGAAAACAAGAGAGGTCCCAATACTGAGCCTTGTGGTACCCCATAGCTAATAGGTAGTAGTGCTGATGTTTGATTATTAACAGTTACGAGCTGTTGCCTATTTGACAGAAAACTTTTTAGAAGCTGAATAATTTCAGGTGTCAGTTTGTACATTTCTAATTTGCGTAATAACAGAGAATGATCAATCACATCAAATGCTTTTTCAAAGTCAACAAAAAGGAGTCCTGTTAATTTATTGTTATTTATGTTGTGTAAGAGACTTTCAGTAAGCTGAGTTAGAGCAGTGTGGCAGGAATAGTTTTTACGAAACCCCGATTGATCTTCATTTATTAGACTGTTGTTAATAAAGTAAGAACTTAGCGATGTTTGTATGTGTTTTTCTATGGGTTTAGATAATATTGAGAGAATTGAAATTGGCCTATAATTCGAAGGAGAAG
>CM060343.1:27940394-27957285 GCA_030674155.1 Stramonita haemastoma
TTTGCCAAGTTCTGTTTTGTGTTGACTCAAAAGTAATATTGATGGCATCAAAGATAGGACAGGAGAAAATAAGGAAGGAGATTGCTTCTGAGATTAAATTCTTGATACATCGAATCGCAAGCAGAGGCAACAGATTATCTCTTGATGGATCCCTCCTCACAGTGGAATCTATTGGCAAGAGCTGGCTGACTTTTTAGCAAAACAAGGTGGCTCTGAATTCAGTACTGAAGAATTTGTTTCTGATCTCGCATTGTCGTCTTATGAAATTCATTCTATCAATAAAATGTATGCATTCAACATAAAATTATCAAATAAGTTTTTAGGTACGGAAATGAGAAATTCTTGAGCATAATAAAAGACTAAATGCATGGAAAATTGAATATTTCAAACAAATATAATAGGCTGCTTTTCAAACCCTTTTCAACCCCCCCCCTTTTTTTTTTGCTCAGACGCACAATTCGTTTTGACATGTATACAGGGTGAGGATTAGATATTTATAAGAAATATACCAGACCACTCTTCACGAAGTTTATCATGACTGTCAGCAATTCATCATATCAGCTGCTGAAGCCATATGATATTATTCTCCTGTATGACCTATCCTGTATTTTTTGTTGGATAACATGTGTATGCATGTCTATGTGTATATAATTACAAATGTATTCGCTTGAACATTATTGTAATATTTATTTTAGTTCTTTCATTTTACAAACGCTTCTATGTCAAAATCTTCAATGTTTTATATCATGGCATTGTAATGAGGCTTTGATCCCTTATCTACAGATACTATTTGTGTAATGCTTTTGTTCTCTCTTTGTATATCTATCTATCTATCTATCTATCTATCTATCTATCTATCTATCTATCTATCTATCTATCTATCTATCTATCTATCTATCTATCTATCTATCTATCTATCTATCTACTTATCTCTCTCTCTATATATATATCTATCTATCTATTTCTCTCTCTCTCTCTCTGTCTGTCTGTCTGTCTGTCTGTCTGTCTGTCTGTCTATTCTATCTATCTATCTTTCATCTATCTATCTATCTATCTATCTATCTATCTATCTATCTATCTATCTATCTATCTATCTATCTATCTATCTATCTATCTATCTATCTATCTATCTATCTATCTATCTATCTATCTACACCACGTATGTTTTGACTTGAACTGTCCTTAACTGCGAACGGATGACACAATTTACAAAACAGCATACACACTGGGCTGGATATGAAAAAAAACAACACGAGTGCTTATACCATTATCCTCGAAATAAGACAATGAAATAAATAAATAATTGAAATAAAAATTGCTGTGGCACTAGGGGCTAGTTGGCCTTTGGAGAACATAATCACCGCTGACCATCCTTATGCCCACTTGGCCCAGAGACGATAATAGTGGCGATTGTGGTGGTAGAGGTGATGATAATGGAAAGAACAATGACAATGATAATGATAAAAATGATGATAGCGATGATCATGATAGACAGCAATGGTTGTGGTGGTAGTTGTGGAGGTGGCGGCATTGGTAATGATTTTGATGATGAGTGTGGTGACGATGACGAGGCGGAGAACGATGATGACGTCAGCAACACTACTCATGACGACGGCAGCAGTGCTGCCTAGCTGTATACCACTTTGAGTCACAGCCCATTTCTCTGCTTGAACATCAGGCTGTTTCTAGGGAAGAGTGGATCGCCACAAGAACAGCTGCACCCGTTGTTGCTTTTTTGTTTTTTTTAAATTTTTCAGTCTGCATGTGTATTTATTTCCCTGTCAGGGTGGCTGTTTTCTACATAATTTTGCCAGCGGTAGCTGTCTTGTGGCTGTGGGTTCTTATGCATACGCTGAATGTCCGTGGGATAATTATGGAGCCTCTGTTTATTGCCTCATCTGAAAAGCTAGCACGCGGACCACCACTCATGGTCTAGTGGATGGGGGAAAAGTTAAAAATTATGATAGTTGCCAGCCGCCATGGTGCAGTGGTTAGCGCTTTGGATTTTGGACTAGTAGGTCGCAGGTTCGAATCCCATAAGAGTCATAGGGATTTTTCGGACTCAAGCCCGCTCCTACCCAAAGTGAGTGTGCTGTGGGCTCAGTGGGGAAACTGGGACCACACAGTCCAGCTTCATCCACTTTATGGATGTGAATTTGAGTGTTGCTCAAATTACCTGATCAACACTGCAGGTGTCTGTATCTCTTGGGCCCGGTTGACGCCGGGATATATTATGACGACAAGCGTAGAGTACAACCTGTCAAGTAGTCTCAAAGCGGATTCACCTCCACAGCAGCATCCTTACATCATCCCCCATTACCAGTGACTGTCTTGCAATAAAAAAAAAAAAAGCCTCTGATTCAGTGGACCCCGTTGCTCTGGTCTCATGGTGACGTCGGTTTCGGTTTGCCCATACACTTCTGGGCCTCTGGTGAATTTGTGTCAAAACCTTTGGGGTTGGGGGTTCGTGGAAGGGACGGTCGTTGGGGGGACGTTATGGTTGTCGCCACATCAGGTGGGTGGCTCACTCAGTCTGGCTCCGCGACTGCGCCAATACTGTCATTAGTAGGGGGCTTAGTAGGCGGTATCCTGCGTTTGTTAGCTGAGAACAGGCACCACTGAACACCACCAAAGTGACCCAGCAACAGTGCAAGGCCCCTCTAGCTGGTGACCCCACAGTGCCTAATATTGATGGGTTCCCTATGGACTCCCGACCCCGAGGATGAGACACAACAAATTAGGTTATGGCTTTGGCAGGGAGATTGAGATGAGCGGCGTGAGAACAACAGGACGGGGACATCACAGAAGACGAGGCAGCAAAAAAAAATGTGTTAGAGAAAGCTGGACCTGACCACCAGGGATACAAGAGAAGGAATAGATGGACCTTTTGCACTCTTTCTTAGACAACATCATTACTTTCCTATGCTGGTGCTTTTCATGCTGTGTTGTGATTCACAAAATTTCAATAGGCCTTTCACCTCTGCTGTCTATTTTATAATATATATGGATATATAATTTGCATTTTTATGTATAAGCAGTAAAAGGTTTTCCGTATTGAACGTTGACCCTTCAGTGACAATATCGAAGGCATATGCTCCAGTGATCGTCAGAAGATGAGGTCTGTTTTCATCTTTATTTGGCCAGCAATACTGACAGATATACACAATAAAGAACACAGGTTTGTGCATAGCAAAGATGGCAGAGGGGTGCAATGAACGAAACACGTTTGTCAAGTCGTTTGTTTGGCTGCTTTTTTGTTTTTTGTTTGGGTTTTTTGCATTCTCTTTGTCTGCGTTTTTCATGTGCAGCTTTTCCCACACCCCTTATCTCTATCTCCCTGCCCCCATCACACCCAGACTTGTTGTGCCGAGTGCTCAAAGTCCTAGTGCACAGGAAAGGTGTGGATGTCAGTCAGGCTGCTCTAGAGCCACTAGCCAGAGTGGTCCTGCACTCCATGCTGCTCGCTCATGTTGGTGGCGTTTAGAGCTGCTGCCAGTTTGGAGGTTACAGAAGCTGGTCATCACCTGTTAGGACACCCTGTCTATCTGTCTGTCTATTTGTCTATCTGTCTGTCTGTCTATCTGTCTGTCTGTCTGTCTGTCTGTCTGTCTGTCTATCTATCTATCTATCAAGTTTTGCAGACACACACACTACAGGAATGTTTGAATCCATTAAAAAAGGCAAGTATATAGACTAAAGAAGACATGATTGTAGCCAGTTAGACGGGCAGGCACATTCTCTAAAGAAGACATGTTTATAGCCAGTAAGAATAGCAGGCACACTTACTTAAGAAGACATGTTTGTAGCCAGTAAGAAAGAATTACACACTCACTAAAGTAGACATGTTTGTAGCAAGCAAGTAAGGCAATTACACACTCACTAAAAATGTTTGTAGTCAGTAAGAATGGCAGGCACACACACTAAAGAAGAATTTTTGTATCCAGCAAGTATTGCAGATACACACTCTAAAGAAGACATTTTTGTAGTCAGCAAGAAAGGCAGTCACACTCACTACAGAAGACATGTTTGTAGCCAGTAAAGATGGCAGGCACACTCACTACAGAAGACATGTTTGTAGCCAGTAAGAATGGCAGACACACAATCGAGAACACACGTTTTGTTTTAAGGCAGAAAAGTTGTGTTCAAGTATGTGCTGTCTGCTTGTCAGATATGAGGAGTGTTAATGGTGAGGGGATAAAGATCACTACAGACACTGTCTGCTGTATGCACCTACGTGGAAATCTACAATGATAAATTATAGGCAAATGTAAAGGAGTCCCATAACCTAGGCGGTCGAAAAGGAGTGATGCATCAGAGACTTCAGCTTCTCTAGGGGCCAGCATATTGAGGGCGGCGCCCATCTCCTCTCCCTCGCTGCTTTACCTTCCCTGACCCTAAAGAAGGCAGGTACCCATTTACAGCTGGGTGAACTGGGTGGACTGTACTGAAGCCAAGGCATGCAAACGGTCACCCATCCAACTGGTAACCTCGCTCAACGTTCCTTAACTTGACTTGGGGAAAGGGAGAGCTCTGACCACTTAGCTATCCCGCCCCCTATACAATGATATATATGTGTCAATATATATATATATATATATATATTATATATATAATATATATATATATATAACTAATATATATATCAATATATACCACACAATATATATATATATATATATATATATATATATATATATATATATATATATATATATATATATATAATATATATATATATATATCATCAGAAAACGAATCAGATGTCCAATCTCAGTTATGAGATCTTGTCTCACTTTTGTACTGGATTTTTTTTAGAGCAAGTAAACCCGACGAGGAATGAAAACAGAAATGTGTCTGAAATATGTCTTAACGAAAATCTAGAAGATAATACAAAACAATCAAGATTGCAGATAATTCAGCTGTAAATATAGATTGATTTTTCCCAATATGAAATGATCTTTCTACTTTCAATGATGGGATCACAATTTGTGTTTGTGTGTGTGTGTGTGTGTGTGTGGGGGGGGGGGGGTGACACAGACACAGACACAGACACAGACACTTGCTAAGTGTGATAGTTAAATTACTTCAACACTTTAATCAACAATGTTGGTATAGTTAATTCCCTTCATCACATTATTCATCAAGCAGTGTTGATAGATGAATCACTTCATTACTTTATTAATAAGCAACGTTGGTATAGTTGAACAACTTTATCACTTTATTCATCAAGCAATGTTGGTATAGTGGAATCACTTCAACACTTTATTCATCAAGCAATGTTGGTACAGTTGAATCACTTCACCACTTTATTCATAAAGCACTGTTTGTATCTCTGTCCATATTTCAGCGTCTCTACAGCTGTTTAATGACCAGAGGAAGCGGAGGAACTGACCGCTCCACAGCAGATCCAGCTCATAAACTCCTTCCTGAATTTGGCCCCAGTCAAACAGTAGAGAAAGAAATTGACAGCACCATTGGCGTACCACAACTGGTGTGTTATTGCACTCAACAAATAAGCCAATGCCTTTACATGTGGGTTTTCTCTTAAATAACCAGCACTGTGATCAGACCATAGCACATAAACAAACACTGGCAGGGTTAAAAGCAGGAAAGCACAGGATATTGCCAGAACCATCACTGTTGTCCTGTGTGACATATGTTTCCGACTGTCAGTGGCACGCACAGTGGTTTTATCCGATGTGTCATGTGCAAGTATTGAAGAGAGTGAGGCTGCTTTGAAGAGACTGACAGATAGAATGGCATTACAGACAATCAGACACACACTGGGAAATAAGGAAGCAACACACATATCTATCCAATTAAAGACGAAGACAAAGAAATCCAAATACATGCCTTCTATTATACTACATTCATGTTCCTTGTTAAAGTCTATTCCATACAGAAGATGAACGTAAAAAGTGGAGGTAGAGACAACAATAGCTGCTATGACAAAACAGGTTCTTCTAACTGTGCACATCACTTGCATCCTAAGCGGCATGAGAACTGCCAATGTCCTCTGTACAGTCACACAGGACACAAGCCAAGCAGATGTTGCAGCGCTACCATAGACCATGAAAAACAGAAACTTGCATAAAACTACATGCAGATTCATAATGTTTATACTGAAAGTGTACCATATCCACGTATGTGTAAGGGCAGTAGACAGAAAGCTGAGGTCACTCACGGCAAGGGCCATAAGAATCACATGTTGAGAGGAGTTATGGTCCTTGATACGACGCATGACAAAGATGGTGGCAATGTTTCCAAAGCCTCCCAGCAGGAGAAGAAATGGAGGCACTATTTTCCTGATGGTGAAAGCTGCTTGGTATTCAGGGTAGTCTTTGAAGGATAACAGGCTTGCTCCGTGTGAAATGTTGTCGTTCTGTTCAGTTTGTTGACTTGAGAAGTTCTCCATTTGGTATTTGTGGCAGAAAGCTGCTGCAATCCTCAGTTCGGGAAAATATGGAAGCAGGAATTTCAAGAGGCTTTGGAGTGAAAACTGATGGAACAATACAAGCAAGCAAAAAATGAAACAAGCGGACTTTAGAGCACAGCACTGTGGATCATATATTTACTGTACACTCTCTTGTTCAAAAACATTTGTTTTCCAGTAAAAAAAAAACCCACAGCAACTTGCTTTTGTGGACTTCAGAAAGGCTTTCGATACAGTAACTAGAAGTATATTGTGGCATGTACTACGGGAAAAAACGGTGTAAATGGTAAACTATATATGGTCCTTAGAGCTATTTATAGGTCAGTTTTAGAGTGGGTGGTGCAGGTAATGAATATTCTAGTTTCTTTGAATGCCCAAGGGAGTGAAGTAGGGTTGTATTTTAAGCCCACAAATATTTTCGTGTTTTATTTATTTATTTATTTATTTATTTATTTATTTATTTATTTATTTATTTATTTATTTATTTATTTATTTATTTATAAATGAACTAGCTATTGAGCTATTGAAAAAAGGAAAATACGCCATTCAAATAATACAGGGGAGCAATCAAAGTGTTTTTACTACATTTTTTGGATGATGATTATTATCCTTTTGTCTGAGACTGTTATTGATTTACAACATCAGTTGTAAAACAGAAGGCTGATCGTTTTGATTTAACAGTGAATATGGACAACAGAAACATTATTGTTTTTAGAATGGGTGGACATTCATTAGTTTGCGAAAAATGATTTTATGGAATGGATAGAAATCAAAATAGTTAGTATGTATAAATATTCAGGAATGATGCTTTCAACAAGTTTAAATTTTGCATGGCAGGAATCTTGTAGAAAGGGGAAAAAGATGTGATAGAAATCCTAAAAACAGTATGAAAGCTGAATTCAATAGACTGTTCCCTATTCTGGAAATTATTTGACACACAGATAGAACCTTTGCTTACATACACTGCAGAAATATGGGGATTATATGTAAATACACAAATAGAAAGAGTTCACACATTTGCCATGAAACCCTTTTTGAATGTGCCAAACACACTCATCTAACACTGTACTCTATGAAGAGACAGGAAGATATCCCTTATATATAAGAACCTTTGTGAAATGTATTAAATATTGGTTAAGTTGTTGAAGCTACCAGAAACAAGTTTATGCAGACAGTCATATGAAATGTTGATTATACAGACGGATTTGGGTAAAGAGAACTGGGCTTATCAAGTGAAAAGAGTTTTGTCCGAACATGGCTTTTGGATTGTGTGGATGTCTCAGGAAGACGGTAATGAGTGTTAGTTTCTTTCGGATTTTAAAGATAGGCTTATTTGCTCTTTTAAACAAGACTGGCACTCAGATAGGGAAAGTAAAAGTAAATATAGCTGGTTCTTTTCCTTTAAATCTGTCTTTCAGACAGAAAAGTATCTAAAAATATCACTGATAAATGGCACAGGTTTAATTATGCTCGATTCAGAATAAGAACATTGGGTTTCAATACTAACAAAAGATGGTTCCAGACTGAGACATCCATACAGTTACCATGTCCATTATGTGGTCATAATGTTGATGATAAAATTCGTTTTTTTGTTTCAATGCAAAGCAAATGAAAGTATACGTAATAAACAATCTGCCGTGACATAAAGTGGTACAAAATACAAAAATACAAACATAATTTTCTAAGTCTACAAACAGCAGAAGTTCAAGATGTTGCTTCTAATTTGTCGTCTGAAAATGAACATGTAATTAAATACGTAGCTAAGTTTATGCAGAGGCACAGAAATTAAGACAAAGCCATGTCAATATCAATTGATTCAATATGTAATGATATAGTCACTGTAAAGAGTAATGTACTCTTAAGTAAGCTAGTTTTTCTTTTTTTAAAGAGGTTGATCATCCCATGTAATTTGATTGGATGGTCCAATAGAAAATTGTTATTGCATTTTAGTTTGATTTCTCTTTTCTTTTTTGTATGTTCTAGGTGGTCTGCAACTGGGTAGACATCAGTGTTAATGTTATATAATTAATAATGAATGGATCCTTTCTTTTTGCCAAACTTAATTGTACTGTTCAAATATTTCAGATTTTGTTTACCGTTTTACAATAAAGTATTTGTGTTACCTCCCTTGTCAAAAGGCCCAGTTGGGCAATGACAATAAACTGTTAAAGTGTTAAAGGGTTAAAGTCTCTCTCTCTCTGTCTCTCTCTCTCTCTCTGTGTCTCTCCCTCTCTGTGAGAAAAAAGATCCCATTGTAAATACTGAGAAAGGAAACATACAGTTCAGAAGATGATCTTACCTAGATAAATGTAAACACTATGGAAAAGAATTGCACTCAACCAAAGCAAAGGTATTGTGATTAACACATTGGAAGAAAATATTCCCAGAGAAGGAATGGTATAGTAATGTGATGAAAACATGTTATGAATAGCAAATTTCAGAGTAAAAAAGATGTTTGGGAAAAGAGTGAGGTCTTTTACATGAGAATGTAATGTAGGAAGTATACTTAAAGAAAATCTGTGTAATCAGAGTGGAGATTTCCAGGCCTGAACAACATAGTCATGACTATGAACGTTGGACTTTTGAAGTGTGCAGCTTTAGCTTGCTGCTGTAGATCATCCCTGCTTCTGTAGCAGAGCTCTTCAAGTCCCCTCTGGCCTGTATACAAAATGAAACGCTGTCAGCTCACTGGGATATTGAATGGAGTGTCAGGATTGACTCTAAAGAGAAACTTCATAAAGGTTTTGCTAATGTGATGGCCATATATAAGAATGAATGAATGCATCGTAGCTTTGTTGTTGGAAATGCAATTAATTATGTGAAACTTTGACAAGTATTGTTATGGTGATATTGAAAAATATCTGTCTTTTGGAAAACTGGGAAGTAGAAATAACAGAATAATAAATTTGGTTTTTCACCCCTGAGGTCTGGTTTGGTGTCAGGTTTGGTGGTGTGCAGTGAACATGAGCACATCTTTATCTACATTCAGGCAGGCACACACTACCATTCCCTGACAGGGTGACTGCTCGTCAACACAGGAAAAGTGGCAGGGCTGTACAATTATACCAGGTTCATGTCTTCACAGTGAGGCAGTGACTCACAGAAAACAAACTGAGCCAGAGAGAAATTTTTCTGTATGAAAAAACCAAAAACATAGACCCTTCTAGCCAAAACTCAGTTTTCTCTGGTCAAAGACAAAAAGCTACATTACAAACACGCAGACATATTCATAATAAAAGACAAAGTTTAACATGTGGTTATGACAGCAGTGACAGACAAAGGGTGATTTAAAAAATCATGGCCTTCTAAATGCTGTAGGACATTTTAGCAGTGACTCTGAAGATGTTACTGGTCAAACGAATGATAAAAGTCTTGATGTTACTAGTTAAAGGAATGATAAAAGTCTTGATGTTACTAGTTAAAGGAATGATAAAAGTCTTGATGTTACTAGTTAAACAAATGATAAAAGTCCTGAGAACACTGACAACAGGGTTCTTGATGATAGTGCTTTTGTAGAGAAGGATGATGACATGCCTGATAAAGTTCAAAATAATGATGACATAATTATCTGACAAGGCTGTTAATCACGAAATAGAGAAAGAAACAAAGAATGTGAAATCACTGATGATAGTATTACAACTGATTGCATCAGAGCTTTGATGACAGAAATAGATGTCTGCCAATCCAATACTGACAAATAAGAGGTTGACCTCATCACTGACAACAAAACATTAGATACAGATGGTTATTAACAGGGTAAACATTGTCCCTATGATAAACCACTTAGTGGAAAAGAGCACTCAGATAATGCAGGACAGAGCAGTGAACCAGCACAACACCATAGAGGCAGGCAGACTGGGCGGTCTGTGAGTACAAAGCAGGCTTCACGGCCCAGTCATACTGCTTCTCAAGTTGGGACTACCAAGCAAATCTGCCGCAAAGTACCGCCAAGATCTGGTAATCAAAACAGCATCACTGACTCTTTCAACAGACTTCACTCTGGTGACAGTGAAAGAAAGAAAGAAATGGTTTATTGAAATGTTATACTGTTTTTGATATGTTTTAGCAACTTATTGTAGGTGTATGGTGTTTTCGTGGAGTTAGGTATTGCCTTTGAAGTGCTGAAAATGATATGTGCGTGTGTGTGATTTTTGTGTGTGTGTGTGTGTGTGAGAGAGGAGAGAGAGAGAGAGAGAGAGAGAGAGAGGAGAGAGAGAGAGAGAGAGAGAGAGAGAGAGAGAGAGAGAGAGAGAGAGAGAGAGAGAGAGAGAGAGAGAGAGAGAGAGAGAGAGAGAGAGAGAGAGAGAGAGAGAGAGAGAGAGACTTGCAGAGTTGTAGCCCCACAGTAAATGTTTCTCGTCAGGTAGTGTGTCTTGCAGAGGTTGAACCCAGTGGAATCTATTGTTTTCTATGCCACAGAATGTTTGCTGGATGTATTCAAGTTCTCCAACCCACCGCCTACAGCTGGCTTATTCTTCTACACGTGATGGATGGACTGTACTCTGTGCTGACAATGTCATGCATGTATTTATACACAGCTCCAAAACTGATGGTCTCTTTTCAAAGACTTGCAGAGAAAATTCCATCAAATGGAGGTAGCTTCACAAAAATATGGACAAGTATAACTTACCTCTAGCCCCCTTGTTTAGAATAACAAGACATTACTCTATTCACGTATTTGTCAGTCAACCTGTTTGCTTCATGAAATCAGTGAAGAGCTTAGCTTGATCATATACAAAAACTCTCTTTTTTATCTGTTTGTTTGGCTATGTTGTTGTTGTAGTTCAATTTAAAGTCTATTTACACTTGGTGATATTAGACTAAACAAAGAACAAAACAAATAAACAAACAAATAAAACCCTACCATAAAATATTTACAGAAGACTTGGAAATAATCCTAGCAACATCAAAAATCAACGGTTTTCGCGAAACTACATTCAATGGTTCCCTTGCAATTTCAATGCCATTTTCTTTATATACTGAATTTAGAACTGAACATTGAAAAATAAGATGTTCACAAGATAATGGTTCAGAACAGGAGCAAGTTACATTTCGAGAATATTTGGTCTTCCAGGAGTTTAATCGCAACTTATAAATAATGTTAGAAATATGTCTTGGATAGCCTAGTATTTCAAATTTCCCATGGAAGTTAAACTTATGTACATGATTTTCCAATAATGAATTAATTTCACGACAATCATTTTTTAAGTTATGAACTGGGCAATCTCGTTTTGAACCTTTTTTTGCAAGATTATCTGCTATTTCATTCCAGTATATTCCGCAGTGTGAAGGAATCCAGCAAAAATTTATTCCTATACCTTTTGTCATGATACAATGTATCAAATATTTTATTTCAAATAATAAATCTGTCCTTACTTTTGAGCTCCAATCTTGTAAGCTATACAGTACAGACTTTGAGTCAACACAAAAAGCGAAGTGAGAAAATGCAAAATTACTATTATTTATAGTAATCAGAGCCATAAGTATGGCATAGAGTTCGGCGCTGAATATGGAGAAACCCTTCCCTAAACAGAAAGATTTTTGTATCTTCAGAGCAGGAATAACAAAACCTGATCCTGCATTTAAGTCATAAACAGAACCATCTGTAAACACTTTTATATGATTTTGATAATTTGTTTCAAGATGTTGTTTTACATCAGAAGTCAACATATTAATATTGTCATCTTTTTTTAGCATGGTATAATCAATATCAAATTTAGCCTCTTTATGCTCCCACTGTGGTATCTTAGGAACTATTGGGGCAATGGGTATTGATGAAATGTCAATATTACACTCTGACAGTAAATGGTCTATGTAATTATGAATTGGGCAAAGTGATGAAATATGTTGAGCCCTCTTAGGATAATCCTTGACTGAGTCAATGAGTACTTCTGTTTTTAATGAATTTGATACTGAAAGACTTCTTGTAACAAACTTAGCTACAGCTAAATGACGATGATCTGATAAAGAAAGTAAATTGACTTCTCTGTATGTATTCAGTGTATTTGTGTGTACAGGGACTCCAAGAGCTAGTTTAATCGATTTACTATCAATGCTTTGCAGCTTTTTCAATAAAGAAGGAGGAGCTGAATGATAAACCTCCTGCCCATAAACCAACGTTGATCTGACTAGACTAGTTGCTAAGTGAAGGAGAGTCTTTGTGTCCTGACCCCATGGCTGAACAGTAATAATTTTGAGAAGATTAAAACGTTTCCTTGCTTTGTTTACTAGACTCTCAATATGGAATCTCCAATTTAATTTGGGGTTTAAATGAACACCCAGAAATTTAACATTTTGAGAATATTTTAAGGTTTCCCCATTTATGTGTAATGCTGGTAAACAATTGGGATTTTCACCATTCAGAAATAGCATTAATTTAGTTTTTTCTCCTGAAAGAGAAAGACCATTTTCTTTCATATAAGTATCTAATTTATCTATTTCTAATTGATAAATTTTGTTGATATGGTTTATAATTCTTTTAGACGTATGTTTCCTAATGCTTGTATTCATCCAAATTGCAATGTCATCAGCATATTGAGCTAGGTTTATATTGTTTGACAGAACTTTTGGAAGGTCATGAATAAGAATAGAAAACAATATAGGAGCTATTATTGACCCCTGAGGAATACCAATATCAATATTTTTGAAAGATGAATACACTGATCCAACTCTTGCACAGATCGATCTTTCTGATAGAAAACTCTTAAAGTATTGAAACATTTCACCATTAATTACTTCATTCGTTTTACCAAAAATGTTGGTTAAATGGAACTCTCCCTACCCCTGGAAGAGGTCAATTGTAATACCGGTTCCAAAAAAGGGCAAATCAAGATCTTGTATTAATAATTACAGACCAATAGCACTAACTTCACAAGTGGGAAAAGTTTTAGAAAAAATCGTCCAAAGACGCCTTTTGTATTTCTGTGAAAAGGAAAATATAATTCCAGTGAATCAGGCTGGATTCAGAAAAGGTCGTTGTACAACAGATCATCTAGTGAAACTTACAAGTCATATTAAGTACCAGTTTGCACACAGAAAAAGCACACTTGCCACTTTCTTTGACATTAGTAAAGCGTATGATAGCGTATGGCATGCTAGATTATTATACAAACTGAAACTTATTGTTTGGCTATCAGTGTGTGTGTGTGTGTGTGTGTGTGTGTGTGTGTGTGTGTTGTGTGTGTGTGTGTGTGTGTGTGTGTGTGTGTGTGTGTGTGTGTGTGTGTGTCAAAGTCAAAGTCAAAGTCAAAGTCAAACTTTTATTTCCAGATGGTACATTGAGTAAGCAGTCCAATTGCTTTTTTTCATCAAGCCATCCATCTAAAAAATAAAATAAAAATAAAAAAAAATAAAAAAGGAGAAAAAAAGAGAGATTAATCATATTTGAACAAGGAAAAACTTAATGAAGATATGTGGTACAAATGAAAAGATTAAAAATGAACTTGAAAAATATGTACACCAAAAGAAGAAACTACACACACCATACAAAAAAACCCCAAACAACAAAAAATAATCCCACAAAAGGCACATACAAAAAAAAAAAGAAAGAAAAAAAAAAGCAACATTTCCTATAACTAAATATCTCATGTACTGTATCAACACACACACACACACACACACACACACACACACACACACACACACACACACCACACACACACACACACACACCACACACAGAACAAACATCCAAACCGAAGAGAAATCAAACAGATAAAATCAGGCAACCCCCCCCCCCCCCCATAAAATGTTAAAGCCTAACCAAACAACATCAGCATCAACAACAACAATAACCACACACCAACTCACTCACACACACACACACACACACACACACACACACACACACACACACACACACACACACACAACACACACACAGAATAAAATCAACCATCAAGGTCTAATATCTTATCAAGTCATCAGCAGATCAGTATCCCTTAAAAGTAACATCAAGAGATGAATATAAATGACTATATAAACTGTGGTCATACCATATTTATAATGATAATAATGACTATCAGTGATACATTCATCTCTCTGTCCCTCGCACACATGCTACATGTAACATTTTTAATTCAGTTGTAACACTAGGCCACAATACAAGTACGTTGGAATAAAACAGTAAAGAGTGATGTTATATCACAAGCAAATGTACACGTTTACAAGTCTTGTTCTATACACTTATCTATGAAATATTTTTTTAGATGTGCTTTAAAATTGTCTTTGTTTTTGATACATTTCAAATTTTTTGGTAGCTTATTCCATAGGTCGCTACCTGAACATAGAAGGCTTGATTTATATAGATTATTTCTGGGTCTTGGAAATGTTAGCAAATGGTTGTGTCTGTGTTGATTGATTTTGAAAGTATTGGTAATCTTGGGAGGTGCAGTTTGGTTAACAACTTTTTGCATAAACATGGCTTTATTGAAGGAAAGTCTGTTTCGAAAAGTCAGGACGTTTATTTTCTTATAATCCTCAACTGTCAGGGTACTTGATTTTAACAGGACAAGTTTTACTGCTCTTTTATATAAACGATGAATGAATTTCAAGTTCGTTTCACTACAGGTATCCCATATAGTTGATGCATAGTCAATAATAGGTAGAATATGACAACAAAAAAACAGTTTTCGAGAGTGATGATTCAAAAAGTGTTTGATTTTCGATAATTGATGTAACCTGTGAACAATGCGCTTTCCTAGTGACACAATGTGATCAGTCCAAGTCATATTTTTGTCAATGGTGACACCTAAAAGTTTATGAGAGTCAACTTCTTCAATTATTCTGCTATCAAGTAACAGAGGTAGGAACTTATCTCTCATTTTTTGTCTTTTCTGTCTTGCTGATACATACATGCACTTTGTTTTTTGTGCATTTAAGGACATATGGTTTAACTGAGTCCAAGTAATCAATTTGTCAATGCTAAATTGAAGTTTGCGAGATAAGCTGCAAGGGTCTGAATCACTACAAAGTAGAGTGGTATCGTCAGCAAACATTTCACAGCTACATTGAATAAAACAGGGTAAGTCATTTACAAAGATTGAAAACAAGAGAGGTCCCAATACTGAGCCTTGTGGTACCCCATAGCTAATAGGTAGTAGTGCTGATGTTTGATTATTAACAGTTACGAGCTGTTGCCTATTTGACAGAAAACTTTTTAGAAGCTGAATAATTTCAGGTGTCAGTTTGTACATTTCTAATTTGCGTAATAACAGAGAATGATCAATCACATCAAATGCTTTTTCAAAGTCAACAAAAAGGAGTCCTGTTAATTTATTGTTATTTATGTTGTGTAAGAGACTTTCAGTAAGCTGAGTTAGAGCAGTGTGGCAGGAATAGTTTTTACGAAACCCCGATTGATCTTCATTTATTAGACTGTTGTTAATAAAGTAAGAACTTAGCGATGTTTGTATGTGTTTTTCTATGGGTTTAGATAATATTGAGAGAATTGAAATTGGCCTATAATTCGAAGGAGAAGAGTGTTCCCCTGATTTATGTACTGGAATGATTTTTGCTTGTTTAAACTTGAGAGGAAAACACCTTTTTTCAATACACAAGTTGTATAGATATGTTAGTGTTTCAGCAATGACTGGACTAGATAGTTTTATTATCCGTCCATCCAAATTGTCTAAATCACGTGTCCTTGAATTTGTTTGTAATTTTAGACTCGACTATTTAATACATCAAAGATTGTCATTGGCTGGAGATCGAATGGAATTTTAATGTGTTTAGAATTAACATGTTGTTCTAAGTAAATAAGATCATTTTCGCTTGACTTGTCGCATGTTATAACTTTATCAGCTACATTTGAAAAATGGTTGTCTAATTCATCAGCTGATATTTCTTTAATGGACTGTTGGCTCTTTGAAATATGTTTATTACATAATGTATTAATGGCTTTCCAAATTTGGCGAGAGTCAGTTGTCGTAGTTAACAACTGTTGGAAGTAGTTTCTCTTCGATCTGCGTTTTAGAGAATTTACTTTATTTCTTTGTTCTCTAAATTGGTCATTTGTGCCATGTGTGTGTGTGTTGTGTGTGTGTTGTGTGTGTGTGTGTGTGTGTGTGTGTGTGTGTGTGTGTGTGTGTGTGTGTGTGTGTGTGTGTGTCTTCAATTTAACGTATATCCACGAAAAAATTGATTTTAGACAAATGATTGGGAAGGAAAAGATATTTTTTTGAAAAAGTCGGTGTGTTTGTGTGGACAGGTGAATGGAGGATAATAGAAAAAACAACAACAAAACAGGTCTAACCATCAGAAACTGCTTGAACTATACACACTAAAAGATAACAAATAGAAGCAAGTGGACTTGAGTAAGATAAATGCTGCAATATACATTATATATATATAATATATATTATATATATATATATATATATATATATATATATATATATAAATATATATATATATATGTGTGTGTGTGTGTGTGTGTGTGTGTGTGTGTGTATGTAAATG